>CM076576.1:27499415-27734770 GCA_034641835.2 Pinus albicaulis
GATTGTTAAATTTGGACATGGGTCAAACTCCATGTTATGATGCTCAGATTAAGAGGCTAATATTTTTGCTGGATTCCTCTTTCGGAGAGGTGTAAAATCCATATATAATATGTCTTAATCCGATGAGCGGAACATTTATTTTGAATTTATTATTCATAATAAATTATATATGCAGGTCGGCCTTAAGGTTTCACACCCCCAGCAGATGTGTCACACGCCCCAATGATGGATATAAATACAGGCAAAGTTGGAGAGCATTTCACAACAACTCAACTCACAACTTCTTCTCTCATCTGATTTAGTACGAGCTCCTTGGAGGACGAGTTCAGCCCACACGTGTGAAGAAGAAGGAGGGCCAAAATCTGTAACGTGGGTTGAAGGACGAATTTACTGCATTCGGGTTTTTGCGGGAAGTTTGACCAGCGTTGACTTTGGTCAACGCATGGTCCAATCAAGCTGAAAACTTGTGGGAAGTTCGATTTTGGAAGGCCGTACTACTTGGCACAGAAATCGAGGTCAAAGGGTTGACCGTTTTGCTGCTGCATTGACTTTTAGCTTGCTGCCCTGCGTTGACTTTTTCAGGACAGCGTTGACTTTTGTGGAGTTGACTTGGGTTGACTCATTTGCTGATTGGAGGGCTGTTGTGACACATGCTGGGCTGGCTGACCAAAGGAGACTTTGCTGGTTGAAGCATCCT
Source organism: Pinus albicaulis (assembly GCA_034641835.2). Classification (NCBI taxonomy): domain Eukaryota; kingdom Viridiplantae; phylum Streptophyta; class Pinopsida; order Pinales; family Pinaceae; genus Pinus; species Pinus albicaulis. The sequence goes on from CM076576.1 coordinate 27,500,113, forward strand.
GTTGACCGCCGAAACGAACACACACATTTTTCCTGTTTCTGATTTGTCTTCTGTAAGATCTACTTATATCTTCTATCTGCATTTTTCTTAACTATTTGTATGATTGCTGTAACAAAAGTAAAGTGTCCAAACATGAGCATACTAAATTTACAGTATCGAGAAGAGAGGATACAACATCTTATGAAGACGTTAATAGATATCGAGTAATAATAAATCTACGAAGGATATGTGCGTGCATGAGGTGGTGTGATAGTTTTGTTTTGTTTGTTTTTATTGACTAAACTAACAAAAGGATTCTTTTTGTATGTGATTTTGGCATTTACTGGGCAGTCATTTGATGACAGTGGGACTTGAGGAAAGAATTCCTTTAACAACCCTATACGTACACCTTCTACTCCATACAGTGCTAGCCAAGAAACACCACCTTTAGCGGACACCCGGTAAACTACTTTGAACGTGTTGGCAATGATGAGGCTGATATGGCCAACTACATTATTGTGTTTCCTGGAGCTACACGTGTCAGCTACACAAGGACCATTAATGGCAAGTTGTTGGTGAACGATGAGGGTGTCCTATAAAGCATGTACAACTCCCAGGTAAATTTTAATATTTTAACTATTTCATGTACTTTATCTAAAACATATTTATCATGATTTTTATTTTTAAATTAATGATAATATCTTCTTTTCTTTTTGGTTTTATTCTGTGTAGGAAACAATGAGTTCTACAGGATTCTGGAGAGCCATGCGTTGGTAATTTTTTGCCCAACCATACGTACAGGGTGGAATTCCCAGAATTCCAACCTGAAAAAAGAACTTCTAGATTATCTAGAAGCCCTTTTTGGGAATGAGACTTCGGCACATTTAATGACATGTAGCTCGAGTGAGCGGAAAATATTTGAAATATACCGGGGGACACCTATAGGGCCGCAATTACCAATTGCTTCTAAATATATGAGGCGTCCTCTCGCGATTCAGTGAGTGGAGAGCACTCATCCATGACGGAAAAGAGAAAAGGGCAAAGAAAGAAGGAAAAATGCCAAATGGACCCGCAAGGTAAATTACAACTTTAATTCAATAGCTTTAATTTTCTTTATGTCTAAAATAAAAGTGTGCTACGTCATATCTGACTTCAATATTTTGATGCTAGGTTGCCTGACACCTCAAAGGCAACCAAAGCTAGGATTGAGAAAAAGGGCCATCACAAGCTCGGCCGGGGTGGCTACTTGAAATTAGCTGCAAGAATTGTAATTAAGTAGCTAAACATCTTATAATTAATTGTATCGCCTTCCAACGTTTTTGTAATCCTATTAGATATGATTAAAAATACACAATCATATATAATGTAGGGTGATGACTTCGGAACAATAACTACAGAGGAAGATAAAAATATCGCTTTCCGTTTTGGCTATCAAGCTGTAGTTGAACGTTGCAGAAGCTTGGGGCAGGTCCCAAGATCTACAATGCCTGATAAGGTAAAACATTAACCTTTCAATATTTTTGTTTTCGTCCACAAATTTAATGTCTAACAACTTTTTTTAAATCAGGGGAGCAACACTACCAACGAGGTAAATAACCCAGTTTTAGAGCCAGATGTAGATGATCCTCTCATGCAACCTGATCATTGTAGTGGGGACCAGGCCGACAATGCTGCTATCAGTGAGGGCCATGACGGTAATTAATTTCCACTTATAATTTTTTCTAATTATACCTTGATGGTTGTCCTTATAACGTTTTTTGTTTAAATGACAGAGAATGTTTCCCTTGAGAATCTTACCACCAGAGAGGAAGACAGGGCAACAGTCCCAACGGCGACAACTGGTGCACCAGGTAAATAATCTCATTGCAATTTTTTTTATTAATATTACCGAACTAGTTCAATGATATTTAAAAGCTGACAATTAAAATTTAATATTATCTATTTTTGTAGGCGATGCCCCGTCACTGGATGAGACCAGACATCGTGACTACGCAACTAGGTCAGCGGCGACAACTGGTGCACGAGGTAAATAATCTCATTGCAATTTTTTTTATTAATATTACCGAACTAGTTCAATGATATTTAAAAACTGACAATTAAAATTTAATATTATCTGTTTTTGTAGGCGATGCCCCGTCACTGGATGAGCCCAGACATCGTGAATACGCAACTAGGTCAGCAGTGCGGGTTGAAAGGCACGAAACAGGAGCGGAGCACGATGATATTGATGATGTAATTAGGAGCTTTAAAAATAGGAAGAAGAAAAAGAAAATTTGACAATGTAAAATATTGTATTATTATAAGACAAACGTTACCATACTTGGAACGTTTTTTGCGTTATATAAAAAACTCATTTATCATACTATTTTTATGTCAAGCATTAATTGCAATGTTTCCTTGCGTGCTTTTTGTTGAATTGTTTTTTTATTAGTTATTGAATATTTTTTTTTATGCTCATGAAAGTAAAAAATGAAATATAGATTGGGTATTGGGGAATTGAGAGTGATGTGAGGGGGGGGGAAGGGGCCATAAGAGCTTCCACCTTCACGTGGCTGGCCCTGTTTAGTAGAGAATAATTTATTGGAGCGATTTAATCTTGGAGCAAACCTCCCTTGATCCAGCGTAGCAACAAAAAAGTCACTGTTGACTTAGTTGCTACTCTTTCGGATCGTGGGAGGCTTGTTCCAAGTTCATGCGACTCCAATAAATTGTTCTTGAAACGAAGAGGAGCTTATTCAGGTATGTTTTGACATTTTCAACATATGTTCTAACATTATCATAAGAATGCATCTTAGAGTAAAAATACTACATCAATTACTTGTATTTATTGTATAGATAATGATGGATTTTGATTGACTTGGCAGTGCAGGTACAAATCCTCTTGCATCATGAGCAATACAACTTGTCAACCAGGGTCATGTCCGGGATATTTTTGCTTGTGCACTTGACCAGGTTCGTAATGTCACATTTTGTAAGTTCCTTTACAGTTCATAATTCAATATTAAGCTTGTTCATGATTATTATCTAGGTTTTTTGTATGTGTTTTTTCATCTATTTGATTGTAAGAAACTCTGCATGTTTCCTGTTGTTCACTATGGTTTCTCCCATTACCACTCCCAGGATGAATCCGACTTTATTGTTACATAGGTTACTTTATTGTTACTATGATTTCTCCATTTACGATTTCATAGGTTACATCATGTAAAGTTGTCAATCTCGGGTTGGTGATGAGCTTTAGTTCTCCAGATTTGGGGCTTTTATGATATTTTCTCCCTCATGTCATTCCTGCATCACCTTGTTGTTTGAGCATGCCAATTATCTACCACTTGTACCAATTGGCACATGTCAATCTCTGAGTGGTGCCACATTTCACCTATTTTCAGTGAGAGTTTAGGGTTTCTCTAACATAGCTTTAGAAATCCGATTCAGTGCCTGCTTGAATATTGTCACATAATACTTATGGTTTGGATTGATGAGCATGTTCTGAATGGTTGGTTGATTCATAAGAACCACCCATAAATCTCCCTTCCTCTAACACGGAGAAAATAAAAATTTCTTTGACAGGAGACAGAGTTTCAATACTTTGAAAACAAACTTCTATTCCCTTCAATAACTCAAAAAAAAACTATTACACTACTTCCTCACTGAGAGGGATTACAAAATTATGACTGCTACAAAACGCGAGTGCATAAAACCAACTCTTTGTCTGTTCAAAAACAAACATATTTTTTGTCTCTAAAACACTTTCTTTGTGTTTTTCCCCGCTTCCTGTGGCACGCACACACACTTAAAAGAAATTTTCCGGTTTCACTTTTTACACCTTTAACATGTAATAAAAAATTTATGTACTGTCTATAAAAAAAACTACCAAGCTTTTCGACCTTTTTATTTTTATATGCCGTAACATATAAAACATATTATAATAAACCCTCTTTTTAAAAAAATAAAATTAAAACTAAATTCTATGGCCCGCCTTTCATTTCGCATATGATATATATATATATAACATATGTTTAAAACATATGTATATATTAAACTATCAAAACATTAAAGAACCCTTTCCGTCGGACTTCAAAAGTCTGAATAGATTGAATTTCAAACCAAATTCGCGTTCCAAAATGGGATGCTGACGTCTGCTTAATTTTAACTCGAATTCTCAATCCAATGTGCCCTATAAAAAATTCGGGTCCGGTTTTCAGGTTTTCAGATTCCCTTCAATTTCATGCGATCCAATATTAATGCTCCACGTGTCCTCCTTTTGAATTTACAAAAATGTCGGGTAAATTTCTGTTTGTTTAATTTCTGGTTGGTGAATTGCGTTAATGCTGGCTGTTGTGTTTAAATACAATCCTGTACAGAAATATGGCTGTGGCCATCTACAAAAAAAACTTGCAGGAATTTTAAATGCTGAATTAAATTTCTGGATGGCATGCAAGCAACCTCCAAAAAAAAATGTTGCTGCTGCATCCGTCCTTCTGCTGCAGCAGTTGAAGTTAAAATTCAACAGCACGGGGTTTAATAAGTGAGGGTGTAAAGGTAACTTTTTGTTGATAGTACTGGATTAAGATCATCTATTCATTTTTGTAGGGTCTTATGGTGTTTGGTTTTTTAGTTTTGGGTTGGGCTTATTGAGTCTAAGATAGTTTTTGAGTGAAAAAATTGCTATCGAGTATTAAAATTTTTTGGTTCTTTTGTCAAAATTTATGAGCTTGTTAGGAAATACAAAACTGACAATGGTTGTATCTTAAATTTGTGGAAAATAATTTGAAATGAAACCTTTTTGTTTAGGTTGTTGCAACAGGTGCAAACCCCATTCAAATTACTAGGGGCATTGACAAGACAATAAAGGCCCTTGTTTCGGAACTCAAAATTTTGTCAAAGGAAGTAAACGCTTGCCTTTTGAGTAGGCTGGTTTTCCTTTTTGCTGATGGTTTGGTGTATCTAATTGAATTAGTTGCCTAAGGTATTTTGGTTGCAAACTCCTTTTCATTTTTCATACAGTATTGGCCTTGTGGAATACATTTGATTGTGTGGTCTTGTTAGATCTACAACATTTGTAGTTGTTTAGTCTTATGGCCGAGGTGCACTTTTATTATGGAAATAGTTGATGCAATATTGTCATTTAATCCTTACTGCAGGGTAGCATGTTGAGAAGTTTTTGTGAAACATTTGGTATTCAAAATGACACTTGATCCTATACAGCATCATGCACTTGACTTCAAAATTCATATTCAAAGTGTGCCAGACAATTCTTGCAAAATTTAAAATATTTATGTTGTTTTAAACCATTATCTTTTTCATGTATTGGATGCTGAAAATGTGAAAAAGACTTTGGTATGAAACCAACTGGTGAATAATTTCCAGCACAACAACTACTTCCAAGACATGATTTAGAAGTAGAACAAATGTGCTTATGAAGCATAGAAAGATATCCTTGATACATTGTCAATGTTTGGCTAGGGTTATTTTTGGAGAAAATAACTCCTTATTCCTAGAATAGTGATCTTCAATACAAGTAAATGCCAGAGAAGAGAGATCATCGTGTGACACAACAAAACTGAAATTGGACCCCTAAGGAGAGCTGGTGTGTCTACAATCGCTCTGTCAGCATTTTCCCTTGGTTTACCCCGTTCTTTTCCTCCAGACTGAGTCTTAATTGACTTCTTCTTTCTTCGGGTTTATTTATCAAATTCGTAGAATTTGATAAATAAATACTATCCACAATGGTTGGACTTTAATTTATATTCCCGACTTTATATTATCTCCAATACTTATAACCAATGTTTAACTTTCAACACTTTGTATTTATACTCCACGTTTCTTTTTAAATAAATAACTTGTAATGAAATTTCGGCTCTATATTTCACCACCCAGCCTTACAACAATCACGCTCTAGACTTATGCTAATTATCCGCCAATCGTTTAATTAAAAAATTTCATTATACTCCGGTCCCACCTATATATATCAATAACCAATCAAACACTCGTATCGTACCTGGCTATCCTCCGCACACCTTAGTTAACCTCCGGGAAAGTTCAACGTGCGACCACCGTCCGATGGCCCTTCTCCAAATCAACAACTCTTGGAAATTTCGCTCGGCTTCCAACGTCGGGCTTTAACGTGCGATGGCGTGGGTTAAACGGTTGTTTTCCGGGGTCAATTCGCCACGTGTCTCATTCCCTATGGAATCGCTCGCGAATAGGAAATACCGCCTACTCCGCAAAAGCGGTGCGATATGGGCAACCCGCTTTTGTGATTCCGCTCGTGGTTTTGGTAGAGGGCTTGACCACGGGTGCATGTCTGGTTCTCGTCATCCTTTTGTTTGTTAACTCATGTCCAATCCTCTAAGGTGTTCCGAAAGCACAAATAATTTGTCTCTTTATTAAGCGGGATTTTTAATATGTGTATTATCAAAGAAAACCAACACAAATTTTATAAGATGGGATCAACAAAAATTGTTCTTAAGTCGAGCCCGCCCCACTTCAAACGGCGATAAACCATAATTCAAACCAAATTCGCATTCCAAAATAGCCTGCTGACGTCGGCCAATTTTGTGACGCGAATTTCTTATCAAATTCGCCCTAATATTTTACGGGTTCGGATTTCCACTGCGCGAGCGGCCCAAGCAAAGATCCGCTCCAATCAATTTATGCCACGTGTCCTCAATAAAAACTTGCCCTGCTCCTGGCTGCGGGTGCATTCGATGGTGTTTAAGGTGATGGGACATGGATATGGCGATTTCATATCAATCGCATTAACATTTAATGCTATTCAATTAAATTTTCACATCAAATATGCATTAATTAATTTTTAACACTGTTCAAGATCGGACCTCCACTCCTCTTAGCGATTCTGCACGCTCCAATTTGATCCGGCCTTCGGCTCTCATTATTAATGATCAGAGATTAATTATGACGGGCGTCCTTTGATTGCATTGCGCATGTGTCGACAAAATGGCGTTTATCCATGGTTTTTCGTACAAGCCGTTGCCGGATTACACCGCCGTAACTATGACGCAGCAGTGAGAAGTGGGCCGCCGGAACTTCTAGACTTTGCTGCATATTTCCATTTCTCTCGGTTCTGTCTCTGTCTGTCTTCCTCTGTTAATTGGAATTCTGCTTCTTTGTCTCTTGTGCCCACTGCGCCTGAGATTGCACCCATGCCTCGCGTGCGTCATAGGATGCGTTTCCGTAGGGGGAGCACTAGAGGTCAATCCCGACGCGCTCCCTCCAGCACCTCAACAGAGATGACTTCCGGCCAGTCCAGTGATTATTACTTAGGTCGATATCCAAATACTATGAGTGGGCAGGGTCGGCTTGTAGCATCTGGCCACCGTATGGATTCCCCTGCTCCTGGCTTCCCCACCGCTAGTTCACCTTCTCCCATGACGCGCACTGCGCAATTTTCCTTTGATTGCTCTCTCAACCACCTGCGAATCACAGCTGTAGTCACTGTGGTCTTTCGCGAGGAGGCCCAAACAGAGGAAGAATGCACCCGTTTGGTGGGTCTGAGCTCGGAAAAAGCCGGCCAGCATTCGGGCCTTCAGGAGGGGAGCCGTGGCATGCATGTGGAGGTAGCACCTAGCGATCCTGGACCTTCTGAAGGATGGTGCCGAATCGTGGAGGAACCAGCAGAGGAGTAGTTTGGTTAATTTGTTTTTCTTGCTTAGCAGGCCCAGTTAATTGGGCTGCTTTTAGTTTATTTTACTGTGCTGGACCTTTAAGTAATATTTTTGAATTCTGTAAATTAAACGTTCAAGACTGGTTTCCCCGTATGAGGGCAGCCTTCTTAATTTTTTGATTTTTTGATGACAAATTTGCCATGAGTATGGCCAGGCAATGTTTTTGACTTCGGTGTAATTTTATTCGCAATGTTAATAGATTAACTTTACTTTGAATTCTCACATGATTAGCGTTTTTCTTGATCTGTTCAAGGATTTTGGTTACTTTAATTTGTATTTGGAACAATGGACGTCGGTACTCTATCTGTTGCTTTACTGTTCTACATACTACTATTTCACTTTCTTATAGATGCCTCGGGCATATTTGAATGCTTTCTCAGATTGTCGATAATCTCCACGTGGACCGTTACTGGATTTTATATCATGTCCCTGTATGTGACATGGGGTATTTTTCTATCATTGTCTGGGGTGGGACTTCCACTTTTCTGGATGGATATTTGGGTTCTAATCTTCAGATGTGAAAATGTAATGACTTCATGGATTGTTTTACTTCATATAATATATTCAAAACAATGTTTTTTCTCTTGTGAAAAAAAAATGATTAATGTTTATCACTCTGCCTTCAAAACTAGAGATGTTGGTCTATGTTGCCGGTTTATTGATATGGTCTTATGGTATTTTTATATTTTGGACATATCACACTCCTCACATGATTAGCGTTTTTCTCTGTTCAAGGATTTTGGGTACTTTAATTTGTATTTGGAACAATGGACGTCGGTACTCTATCTGTTGTTTTACTATTCTACATACCGCTATTTCACTTTCTTATAGATGCCTCGGGCATATTTGGATGCTTTCTCAGATTTGTCGATAATCTCCATGTGGACCATTACTGGGTTTTATATCAAGTCCCTGTATGTGACATGGGGTATTTTTCTATCACTGTCTGGGGTGGGACTTCCACTTTTATGGATGGATATTTGGGTTCCAATCTTCAGATGTGAAAATGTAATGACTTCATGGACTTTTTTACTTCATATAATATATTCAAAACAGTGTTTTTTCTCTTGTGAAAAAAAAATGATTAATGTTTATCACTCTGCCTTCAATACTAGCGATGCCGGTCTATGTTGCTGGTTTATTGATATGGTCTGATGGTATTTTTATATTTTGGACATATCACACTCCTCACATGATTAGCGTTTTTCTCTGTTCAAGGATTTTGGGTACTTTAATTTGTATTTGGAACAATGGACGTCGGTACTCTATCTGTTGCTTTACTATTCTATATACTGCTATTTCACTTTCTTATAGATGCCTCGGGCATATTTGGATGCTTTCTCAGATTGTCGATAATCTCCATGTGGACCGTTACTGGGTTTTATATCAAGTCCATGTATGTGACATGGGGTATTTTTCTATCATTGTCTGGGGTGGGACTTCCACTTTTCTGGATGGATATTTGGGTTCCAATCTTCAAATGTGAAAATGTAATGACTTCATGGACTATTTTACTTCATATAATATATTCAAAACAACGTTTTTTTCTCTTGTGAAAAAAAAATGATTAATGTTTATCACTCTGCCTTCAAAACTAGCGATGTTGGTCTATGTTGCTGGTTTATTGATATGGTCTGATGGTCTTTTTATATTTTGGACATATCACACTCACATGATTAGCGTTTTTCTCTGTTCAAGGATTTTGGGTACTTCAATTTGTATTTGGAACAATGGATGTCAGTACTCTATCTGTTGTTTTACTATTCTACATACTGCTATTTCACTTTCTTATAGATGCCTCGGGCATATTTGGATGCTTTCTCAGATTTGTCGATAATCTCCATGTGGACCGTTACTGGGTTTTATATCAAGTCCCTGTATGTGACATGAGGTATTTTTCTATCACTGTCTGGGGTGGGACTTCCACATTTCTGGATGGATATTTGGGTTCCAATCTTCAGATGTGAAAATGTAATGACTTCATGGACTATTTTACTTCATATAATATATTCAAAACAACGTTTTTCTCTTGTGAAAAAAAAATGATTAATGTTTATCACTCTGCCTTCAAAACTAGCGATGCTGGTCTATGTTGCTGGTTTATTGATATGGTCTAATGGTCTTTTATATTTTGGACATATCACACTCCTCACATGATTAGCGTTTTTCTCTGTTGTAGGGTTTTGGGTACTTTAATTTGTATTTGGAACAATGGACGTCGGTACTCTATCTGTTGCTTTACTATTCTACATACTGCTATTTCACTTTCATGGACTGTTTTACTTCATATAATATATTCAAAACATCATTTCTCGTCTTTTAAAATTTCAATTTTTTTTTTTTAAATTGAACCCTCCGTCGGTCTACCGACGCCTCGTAGACGTCGGAACTGCGACAACCCAGAAACGTCGGAAGAGAGACAGTATGAAAACGTCGGAAGAGCGACGTTCCAAATGTCGGACCACATATCTTCGGCATTGCGACATCTTACAGACTTCGGAAGAGCGACGTCCAAAACGTCGGGCCACGTTTAGTCGGAATTGCGACGGTTTACAAGCATCGGAAGAGCGACGTCCAAAAAGTCGGACCACGTTTAGTCGGAATTGCGACGGTTTACAAGCGTCGGAAGAGCGACGTCCAAAACGTCGGACCACGTTGAGTTGGAATTGCGACGGTTTACAAGCGTCGGAAGAGCGACGTTCCAAACGTCGAACCACATTTCATCGGAAGTGAGACAGTTTACAAACGTCGGAGGCGCGACGGTTTGTGAGACGTCGGAAGAGTGACGCTTGTTCGGAACGACGGAAGAAGTGTTGATAGTGCGACACTTTTTACGTGCGTCGGAACAGTGACGGCATGAAAAACCACGGTTTGTCCGCCCCCGAACTGTCGCTCTTGCGATGACTATGTGTCGGAATAGCGACGAATTGGCCGTCGGAATTTTCGCCAAATTCTCTAGTGCTTTGATGCAAGGGACACATTCTCCTCCTCCTTCACCGTCTTTGATTCACTACTGTTGCCACTGATTGAGCTCTTCAAAAGAGCTCGTTTCATCTCCTCCTACTGCAAGTCAGCCCACATTCTATCCCATCTTGGTAACTTGTCTCTTCCCAATATAATTTGGACTAATAATTTCCAATCCTCTGAGACGCTATTGAGTGTCAACCACACTAACTTTGAAGCTTGAGGTGTTGCCCCAACAACCGAAAACTCATCACGGACCTCCTGAATCCTAATGAGGAAAGGGTCTATTCCTTCCCCTTTTTGCATATGGATGCATCTCAACTTCTCCTCAAGATACATCTTTCGTTTCTTGGAAGTACCTTGATATAACGTGGCTAAAGCATCCCACACCTTCTTGGCAGTATCTTTTCCAGCGATATGTGAGACCACATGATCCTAGAATCCATCTAGGATCAATCTCTTTGCCTGCGCCATCCCCTTTCTGTACTCCTTAAGTTGATCCACATTCGTGGGAACTGCCACAACATTATCGATATATGCTTTGAGATCAAAATAATCTAGAAGGAAAGATATCCTTGCCTTCTAGATGACATAGTTGGAAGTACCATCTGACCTATCCTGATCTCGAATCCCAGCAGTGGCCATCTCAGCAAATGTCAAAAATATCCTCTTCGCTTCTGCTAAGCTGCTGCACAACTATTCAAACTCCCTTATATAGTGAGAGAATTTTCTCACAACGAATGTTGATCTATAAGGGAAATCGAAATTCTTGAGACTAGAAGTTTCCTAAGGAAAATTTTCCCTCAATGTGTGATCTTCTTCCTTCCACCCGACGCTAGCTCTGCTCTACAAAACTACTCCAAAAATACTACGTCTAGATAGAGATCTTCTTTGTGAAAACACTGGGATGATCCCTCTATCTTTGGAACTATTCGACCCGGAGAGATCGATTTTTTCTATCGCCCTCTCAGAAAAATCGATTCTCCTCAAGTGACTCAGCCTCTTGGCAAAGTGATTGCGTTGCCTCTGGGATTTTGATCTGTTGCCCACACTGAAAAACAAAACTCCTTCTATCTTCGCTACTAAGCTATCTAGATAATCATATGCACTCTGATACCATGTGAAAATTCCAAAACTTGAATCCTATTGCAACAACTGATATTATTTCTCCTAATTTTTAATTTAATCTAACAATTTATCTAGAGTTTTCTACAAAAAATACTGCAATAAATAAACTGCAACCTCCACAAATAAAAATTGTGGAAAAATAAACACTGGAAGAAATGCTAGCAGACACATAAAATAACACAATTATTTTTGGACAAAATTCAGTGCAGCAGATGAGGGTTTTAATGTCAAGCAATAGTGAAAATAATCTGAGTACAACTGGATGCCAAAACTAGAAATCCTACGGATAAATATTGGCAAGAAAAATCAAATGAGTGAATTTCCTCAGTCCACAGGCAAATTTGGGCTCTAGCCTCAAATTTAGGTGAGTCGTCCAAACTAGCTCTGTGCAACTACTGCGTCACACTAGCACAGTCGCTTCTGCACTCAGTTTGAACCAGCTTCTCCTCAAGCCATATGGTCTGCTGCTATCTAGGAAAATGTCTCTCATGGCCTACGAAACCTCTGTCCAGCTTCTGGCACTATAACTTGTCTTTCACCAGCAGAATAGAAACAACCTATAGATGGTATTGTGTTTCAACCTCCCTATGGCTCTTCTTCCTCTATGCAAATTCAGTCCCTGGATCTGGAATTCTTCCTTCGACTTCACTGTCTTTGCCCCTCCTCCTCACTACTTCGATCCCACTAGTTCTCTCTCCGGAAACTAACTGCTGCTACTCTAGAAATCGATTCGCTCATGAAATTGAACCTCTTAAGTGTCTTCTCCAAGTGCCCATCGAATTCTTCTTATAATCCTTTGTTGGGACTCCAACAACCAAGATTAAATCTTAATCGATGGCTAGGATTAACTTGAATTCGATCCGTGTGTGTTTTTATATCATTCAAACCTTGAATTAATTAATTTTGATTAATTAACCATATTCCCTAAGTTTAGATTTAGGAAATATTTAAAAATTGGCTAATAATATAATTAAGTCATTTCTAGGCGGAATTTCCAGAAACGATTCCTGGTTTTTGGAGATATCCTATATTCTAGCCTCTCCACAAAATTTCAAGGCTAGAACATTTCTGATGCTAAAAAACTAACACAAACTTGATGGAAAACTTGAAGCATCGCATCAAATTCAAGTTGCACATCCCTGCATATTCTCAGTGCCTTCTTTTCGAAGAAAAGATGCATCAGGATTCTTCCCATATGAAGGACAACCACATCTCAAGGAACTCTACCATATTATTGAACCTGAGGATGTGAGGAGGAGCTCCAGGACCAAGAAAATTTAGGGGATATGCTTCCTAGAAGGATGTAGTGCAAGGAAAGGCTTCAAATCCAACATGTCAGCCTCAATACAACCCAGGTTCCTACATTGTATAACAAATGAAACAAGCATCTACCATAAAGGTTAATATTCAAGAGGTAAACTATATTTTTTTTCTCTCCAATCCAAAGTTTTGATTTTTCGTCTCAATGGATTTTTGCCTAAATACACCACTTTATATCAGTAGGTATTTTCATCCTAGACCCCCAATTGTGATATCTACTTTTGCTCCAAAGGTTTTTTTATTATCAAATTTGAAACTCATGAAGGCCTAGAGAAAGTATTGAATTATGGACCCTCGATTTGGGGAAGAGATAGGATATTTATCAACCCATGGTTCCCAGATTTTGAAGCCACAAAAATGGTGGTATCAACAATGTCGATATGGGTAAGGCTACCAAAGACCCCCCCCACCTCAGCTGGCGGTCCACTATTTCTCTCTCCGGAAACTAACTGTTGCTACTCTAGAAATCGATTCTCTCATGAAATTGAACCTCTCAAGTGTCTTCTCCAAGTGCCCATCGAATTTTTCTTATAATCCTATGTTGGGACTCAAACAACCAAGATTAAATCTTAATAGATGGCTAGGATTAACTTGAATTCGATCCGTGTGAGTTTTTATATCATTCACACCTTGACTTAATTAATTTTTATTAATTAACCATATTCCCTAAGTTTAGACTTAGGAAATATTTAAAAACTCGCCAATAATATAATTAAGTCATTTCTAGGCGGAATTTCCAGAAATGATTTCAGGTTTTTGGAGATATCCTATATTCTAGCCTCTCCACAAAATTTAAAGGCTAGAACATGTCTGATGCTACAAAAAATAACACAAACTTGGTGGAAAACTTGAAGCATCACATCAAATTCAAGTTGCGCGTCCCTGCATATTCTGAGTGCCTTCTTTTTGAAGAAAATATGTGTCAGGATTCTTCCCATATGAAGGACAACGAAATCTCAAGGAACTCTACTATAGTCTTGAACCCAATGTTGGGTTGTATTAATCACGGTTAAATGGATAAACAATATACATAAATTATTAATCCAGTGACGTATTTTATTTCAATGACAATTGCATTGTCTGTGCCAATACATCCAACCAAAAGAAAATCCAAATAAAGGAAATATTTGCTGAAGTAAACGCTGGAATGAAATCACTCATGTAGAAATTAAATGATCTACAAGAATATAATGACACCTCAATTAATCTGTCCTAGTGCGCCACACAACAATTACCCAGATGGTATCTCTGATCTCATATGTGTAACATCATATAAAACATTGGAATTGAAGAAGATCTATTCACAGATAAAAAATAGCAACAACACTTCCACTGATACATAAACAAAATAGAAATACGTATACACAGCTACCTTAATCGTTGCAATAATTTCTAAAGAGGAGGGCCCTTCCTCCCTAGCAAAGCGCAGGTAGAGAAAGAAATTTAATAGAAACTAAATCAAATGATGCATGTAACGACAACAAAAGGATAATTTGTATTAATATGAGAAAAATTACAGAGCCAAATTAATTTTTTTCTCCGCTCACCTTTCGACCTCAAGGGCCGAGAACTATATAGTGGTTACATCTCAGAAAAACAAGGAGTGGATCAGTCATGATAATCTTATGATTCTCATGCTGATCAAAATAGAATACATATGGTTACAACCACTTCTTAATAAAAGCTTGACTGAAAAGTTTATAGATGACTTTCAAAACCACCTAGAGGCTGTTATCCAAAAATACAATACTTAATAAATTCTACATCTATCGTGATAAATCATAACTATAGCGTAACAACTAGAGGACAAGTCAGCATTAGGAGTTGATGAGATCCAGTTAGTGGTACATTTGTAACAGCAATTCGTTAGCGGGTTTGTAACAACATGGTGTAACAGCGTCGTGGTGTAACAACTCACTATAACAACACACCTTTAAATGTTCCTGTATGCCTCATTCTTGAGATATTTTGTGCTACAAATAGCATATGGAAAGACAACAAAAGACCATAGATTCTCTTCAAACATTCATCCTCAGTTAGTCATAAAAAAGACACAATACATCATAATAATTGATGAAATGGCAGAGTAATGAAAATAAGGTGAAACAACACAAGTTGAGATAAAATGGTAGGAAAAAGAGGCAAAGATAGTCCCAATGGTTATAGTCATGAGGTAAAATAGGGGAAACAAATGTAGGAAATAAGTGCAAAACTGGCACCCAACATCTCCCCCAGCTGAAGCACTTTCATGTCCTCATGAAAAATCTCATCTCTCATGGGAATACCTCTGGTGTAGGTCAGTAAGATCATAAGCACCAGTTGTATATTCGTCTGTAGACCTGTACCCTTGATTAGCCATCAACGGTCATATCAAGGATTCTGATTCATACTTGTTCAATTCATAATTACTCTGATAGTCCTTAATTGGCAGCCAAATCAAAGGGAACTTGAAATGTAACCCGAGCCAAGAAGCACCAAGGGTTGGTACTATTTGTGCATATGCTAGTACATGTGTAACAACCACCACAAAATTATGGAATGAAAATGGGTCTCCCTTCAGTAGCTCAAAATTGTTGGCTTCTATGCGTTTCAAGCACCCAATCAAGGCTCGACTCTTCATCACTAAGAACTGATTGAGACAGAAGTTCAAAATCCTTCTTCTATAGGTGGCAGCAGGTTCCCTTATCCTAGGAGTACTCAAAATTTTTCTAAATTCCCGCCTTAACTCGGCGACTCGTCCTGGTTCTGCCCATATTCATAATGCCATCTTCTCTTCATTAGCATCCATAGATCTGGTGGAAAAATTCCACTCAATTTGATTCTTCATGAAGGACACAAAATCTCGCAACTGTAGATCCCCCATATAGGAAAATATTGTCACCATGATTTTCATAGTCACATGTTAGCAAATGATATTGTGTAATAATAACTCACACATAAAGCTTTGCTCACCATAATCAGAGGCGTGAAATAAATTTAAGAATGTGCGAGTGGAAGAACATAGATCGGGTATGTCCTCCATAACAACTTTCATCTGGAACAAGAAGTAGCGTTCTCATAGAAAAATGGGGTAGGATGGGGAAGGCCGCTTGCACCCCAGCAGATTGAGGGCAATGTCATGAAGCTTTTACTCATCCATGGTAAGATCCTGAACCTGTTGTTGTAATAGTAGTAGTTATTCCTCCTTCTTCATAGCTTCCTTCCTCTTATAATTCTCCCATCCTTTCTTCAACTCTTCTTTCATCCAATTTTCATGTAGGGTGGCTATCTCCCTCCGATGTTCTTTCAGAAAAATCATCCCCTTCCGAAGGGAGATTGATTCCTACTTCCACCTCTGCAATTTAGAAATTAACAAGATTTTCCCATAACTCCATCCCAAGATAGAACCCGAAATTATTTTGCATTCAATATCAACATCAATAATGGGTGTAACAGCCTCTGCTAAATGGGTCTGCTCCACCTCAAATGTTGGTTCTTGTGTAACAAAAGATTCATCAATGGGTTCTTGTGTATCATCCCCTTCATTTCCATCTATATTAGTCTCTATGTCCATTGTTGTTTCTTCTATAACAGCAGTTGCCTCCACAGGTTCTTGTGTGTTAGCCTTCAAGACAATTACTACATGAGGCTTTTCTTTAACTACTGGTTATTATGTATCAGCAGTATCCTTAGTAGGTTCTTGTGTAACAGCCTCCTGCAGTTCTTTTTCTGTTTCAATTAGGTCGGTGTTTGCCCCACATACCATATACCTACTGTTGTTAGTTCTTGAAAACATGTCGTGCATACAGATACCAAGATTTCCTTCCCCTAAAGATAATCTTTGTTTCAATTCTTCATTTTCATTATATTTTCAAGTTCTAAAAGCAGGACATAAGTTTCGTCCTTACCTGATGAGGAAGGTTCTCTTTCTTCTTCTGGTACTTCTGCTTCTATCTACTTTCCGACTGCGGGCGAAGGTTCCGTGGGAAAGTTAAATTTTACCCTTTGTTTTGGCTGTCTATCCCCAATTGGTTCATCAGTGGGTTCCTTCCCAATCCTGACCTTGGTAGGACGAGTCTGGGTTTTAGCTTCTGCCTGACTTCCTCCCAAAGTCACAGCTTGTTTTCCTTGTCCTGTCCTCGACCTCTTTCACTTGAATTATTCCCAGGTCCTTGCTTGCTGGCTTAGGGCATCTAGCATGATCAATTTTATGAGTTCGTGATTGGTCACACATGCTTCCAGATGTGCTATTGTTTTTACTGCCACTGCCATATGATTAATATTCCCCAATAAGTAGAATGGAAGGTTAATATTTTGCTGGTCACGAAGGTGATTGAGTAGAGGGAAGTGATAATTAAAAAAAATGATGGATCTTCCCTCATAGGTAATGTATTTAATTAAACCCAAGGCATATCAGCCCATGGCTGAGGGAGTGATAACTTGTCAATTCCTCTCCCTTTCTTTTCCAACTTTTATTCTCCTTCTAGGAAGTCTTCTTTCAAGGAGGGGTCATTGATTTTTCTACAAAACCACCTCCATACCTCTAATGGAAATGTACTTACTCGGGAAATTACTTTTTCAGTCACCTCAATTTGCAGACCCCTGACTTGGGTCTGGTTATTATTCAAATTATGAGCGAATTCGATTGCAACCGCCTCATCCGAGCCTTCCAACTTCTGGAAATACTCAATCCATCCAGCGTCTCTGAATACCTGGTAGGCTTATGGACAGTTCTGCAAGGCATCTATGGAATCTGGCTTGTGTTGTGTCGAACTGCTAATCCACCCATCTTGCTGTTGTTTCTGAATTCACTTCTTACTTCTCAACCCACTGTAATGTCACTGCACTACTTACTTCCTCTCAGCATCTTACTCTGCTTATCCCAGATGACGAGTTTGAAATGAGGATACAAGGCTTTTAGTGGAGGAGGGAGATGGGAGGTGACAGGATTTACGGATTACCGAATCGTGCCTCACACAACTCTTCATAAATGTCCTGTTATGGAAAGTAATGGGTTCTAAGTACACACGCTCTTTCCAGCTGGATTTAGTCATCATTAGCGATTTTTATATTAATTGGGTGCATGCGGAGTTGATAATGGTTTATGACTACATATTTTTCAATGATCACAAGATATATCCCTCCCCTCGCTTTAATGGTGACGGCCACCAACGACCGTCAAGGGAATATCATTAATTCTTCCATTAATCACCAAATCATAAATGATGACGTTGCCTTTTGAATGATGTACATGAAGCGGCGTGGAGGAGGATTTCGAATTGGTGGCGTACTGCTTGCAGTGATTGTGGCGGCCGCTCTTGGCTGGCACAATTATTGTTATTATGTGACAAAACATGAGAAACAACGTTCATGGCTATTACATGTGTAACAGCCAAGACAACCTTCAGATTATTTTTTTCAAAAAAAAGCATAATGATTAGGAGAAATCGGTACAGAAAGAAAATCAAATGAATAAAATCATTCTTGTAAAATGTATCAGGAAGGAGGGACGATGTTTTACGAAGGGAAAAAAATGGGTGTAACAGTCGCCACAGGAGTGGTTTTCAGCTATTACAAATTGTCTGACTGTGCCCCAGAAAGAGGTTTTCATAGTCAGACTTGCTATTTTTGTTTTATTATTTTTATTTGTTTTATTATTATTATTATTTAAACAGGTGTAACAGCTACCACAAGGGTGGTTTTCAGCTGTTGCACTTATTGGAATTTTAAATTTCAAGTTGCACAGGGGAATGTTCCCTTGCTTCTGTAACATGAAGATTAGAGTCCATGACAATGTTAAAAAAATATTCCTTCGAAGCAGGTTGATGATATAACCTTAGACAGTTCCCATTAACCAGTAGCGGTGTCTTAACACTATCGATGGTGACCAATTATACAATCACATTGTCAAAGACCGTGTCTACTTCGTAAGGACCTAGCCATCCGGTGCAAAGTTTGCCTTTGAAATCCTTGAACCTTGAATCATACAAGAGAGCCCAATCTCCCTTCTGAAACTTCTTTTTCTTAATAAACCCATCATGCTATCTAGCTCTTTGCTGCTGAATGATCTATGTTTTTTGAATAGCAGCCAATCGTTTCTCTTCCAACTCATTGAGTTGATTCAATCTTTCTGTCTGTGTTGTGCTTAAGTTCAGATTGACCTGCAATGTTGTTCTTAATGTCTTTATCTCAAACTCTATGGGGACTAAAGGAATCTTACTATACACCAATTCATATGGTGAGAAGCCTGTAGCATTCCTCCATGTTGTTCTGTAAGCCCACATTACCTCTGTAAGTTTCTTGGCCTAGTTTATTCTGTGGCTGGCTACTATCTTTGTTAAGATTCCCTCAATGACTTTATTGGTGCTTTCTACTTGACCATTTTCTTGTGGATGATAACGTGAAGTGGTTCTGTGATGAATACTATACTTCTCAACTAGCTTCTTGATCAAATGACATGTGAATTGAGGCCCTCCATCTGTCATTATCTCCCTAGGTATCCTGAAGCGAACAAAGATGTCTTCAAACATGAAGTCTGAAACAACATGCTCTGTAGCTCTAATTAGTTCCTTTGCTTCGACCCATTTCGTGACATAGTCGGTGCAGAAAAATATGTATGATTTTTGCTGTGATGAAGGATTAATTGGACCCACAAAGTCCAGGGCCCATTTCTCAAATGGTTCTATCACTATCTAAGGCTGTAACGAAATCTCATCTGATTTCAGACTTTCTTCCATCCTTTGGAAGCTATCACATCCATTCACAAACTTCTTGGCATCCTAGAATATAGTTGGCTAGTAGTACCCTATTGAGAGTACTTTTTATCTCGTCCTTTTGTCAGCGAAGTGCCCTCCACAGGGTTCCTCATGACAAGATTTCAAGATCTCAAACACCTCATCTTCTCTAACACATCACCTAATCTGAAAGTGTGGCCTAGTGTGATAGAGATTTCCCTCTATCCAAGAGTAGGTAGCACTCTGTTGTATAATATTCTTCCTTTCTTTGGAAGATAAATGGTGTGGAAAGTTTCCTGTAGAAATATAATTGGCTATATCTGCATACCATGGTGAGTGAGTAGATATGGAAAAAGATATTCATCCGGAAAAGAATCCTCAATGGTAGTGAAATCATCACTTATAGTTAATCTATAAAGAAAATAGGCAACTACATTAACCTTTCCGGGTTTATCTAAAATAGTGATATCAAATCCCTGTAACAACAATAACCATCATGTAACTCTACCATTAGTAACAGGTTTGTTCATTAAAAAATAAATGGCAGCATGGTCAATGTGTATAAATACTGGATACCCAGTGATGTAGTGCCAAAATTTGTTGATAGCATGCACTACTTCTAGGAATTCCTTTTGTCACTGTGTAGTTGAGTTCTGCTGGGGTTAGATTCTTACTGATGTAATAAATGGCATAAGGTTTTTTCTTCTCCTCCTGCCCCAAAACAACACCCACAACTATGTCAGATGCATTTGTAGCAATATGGAATGTCAATCTCCAATTTGTTCCTCGTAAAACAGGTGTTTCTGTTACACAATTATTTAACTTCAGAAAGGCATGCTCACACTTTCCTGTCCACACAAATTATGCATCTTTCATGAGCAAGGAAAACATAGGAGATGCAATATTTGAAAAAATTTCTATAAATATCCTATAGTACCCTGCATGTCCCAAAAAACTATGTACCTCTTTCGGAGTCTTAGGGGTTGGGATTTTAGAGATTACCTCAGTTTTTGTAGGATCTACCTTGATTCCATCTGCTGAAATGAAATGTCCCAACACAATTCCCTCGGTCATCATCATGTGGCATTTCTCCGTGCTCAAAGCAACATTAGTTTGTTCACAACATTCCAGCACCCTTTCCAAATTGACTAATTCTGTCTCAAAGGCATCCTTGTAGGGTGTAAAATCATCCATAAATATTTCAAGACAGTCATTCAAGAGATCAAAAAAAATATCCAATATTGCCCTCTAAAAAGTTGTTGGTGCATTACAGAGGCCAAAATGAAGGACTCTGTATGCAAAAGTAACCCAAGGGCAAGTGAAGGTTGTCTTGTCTTGGTCTTCCAGGGAAATTTGTATTTGATTATAGCCACTAAACCAATCTAGGAATGATTTTTTTTTCCCCAGAGAGAGTATCCAGGACTTGGTCAATGAATGGTAAAGGAAAATGGTCCTTTTGAGTGGCCTTGTTAAGCTCTCTATAGTCTACACAGACTCTCCACTTGTCGTTATTTTTTAGATCTATGACAAGCGGAGATACCCACTTGTTGTCAAAAATGTGGTAGATGAAATTAGGATTAAGGATTTTTTGCAATTATTCTTTCATTATCTCCTTGAGTGCGGGGTTCATTCGGTGCTGCGGTTGTCTAACTAGTTTGCAACCCTCTTTAAGATAAATAAGGTGAGTGCATAGGCAATGATGGATTCCTTTCATATCAGTATAGTCCCATGAAAATGCCTTTTTATATTTCTTATATTATAGTTGTATCAGCACTCTGTTTTGTTCAGCAGTCAGGTTAGGATTGATGTTTAAAAATTTCCCAGGTTCAATTTCGACGAGACTGCTGATAGTATGCAGAGTGGTTTTCAAATGTTCAATAATTACATCATCTACCTCATCTTCTTCCCCCAAATCTCTAATGGAGGAAACAAAGAGTGAATTTCTAATAAAACCTTTAATGATATCATCCTCTGTTTCATCCTTAAATTATTTCGCTTTTCCAAGTGTGAGGAGAGGTAGGGAAATATTAGATTCAAGTTCAAATTCGTCCCACCAGGGACTACTAAAATCCATGCAAGGTTTTGCTGGGGGGTAAAGGTTCAGGTTCTGGGTGGCTTTCCCATTTAAGATCACCATGGATCTGGACCTACATTCGATATATGCGTTTGTAGTGGCTAGCCACTATCTTCCCAAGATTAAAGGATGACCCCCCAGGTTGGATTTGGTTTGTAAAATGAGAAAATCAACTGAATAATTCCAAGAAGCCACAGTGATAACCACATATTGTATCATTCCCTTATGCTTGACACAGGACCTATCTGCTAATTCAAGCACTGTGGGTGTAGGTCTAAGTTCATGAAGTCCTAGGGAGATAAAGAGGTCTTTAGTCATGACATTAATGGCTACCCCCAAATCAATCAAAGTGTTGGTTATGGGTTGGTCATCAATATGGACAGTCATTGTAGGATTCCCCGAGTCATTATACTTAGTCAAAAAAGGCTGATCAATGATGAGATTAGACAGTTTCCCCATGACAGGGATAGTAGCAAGGTCTTTTGGTATTCTTCCAAGCTTTTTGACACATAGATCCCTCATTGTTTTAGCATAGATAGGTACTTCCTTAAGAGCTTGTAACAGTGGAATCTACACATTTTGCAGTTCCTTAAGGAATTCAGATTCAGGTTGTGAGGCTGGCCCAATTTCAGTTATTCGTTGAGGGTATGAAGGATTTTGGATGTTAACAGATGAATCAGATGTCACAGATGCACCAGCCTTTCTGAGGTTGGATGTTGTAGAAACAACAAACCCTCCCGAGCTGGCTACCATAGGTGTAACAATAGGTGTTTTATCAGTTGTTACATGTGTAACAGTTGCCTCAGAATCATCCTTATCATTTCTAGGTGAATCACATTCTTCTTCGGTAATAATGGGAGTATGCTCAGGTCTGATTACTTTTCCCAATATAAGTTGAACCTGGTTGAGTCCACTAGGAGTAATA
Source organism: Pinus albicaulis (assembly GCA_034641835.2). NCBI lineage: Eukaryota > Viridiplantae > Streptophyta > Pinopsida > Pinales > Pinaceae > Pinus > Pinus albicaulis. The sequence goes on from CM076576.1 coordinate 27,522,898, forward strand.
AGATAAGTTTGGAAGGTAACCAGAACATCTATGCTCTGGGTTGCCTTATTATTCAGATTGGGGTTAGGTTGCACAGGTAATTAGGGTCGGAAATAAGGTGTATGATTTTGAAGAGAATGTAGTTGTAACTGCTATTGAATTGGTAGTGTAGGGGGTATTTGACCTTCGCTGTTACCCCTCCAATTCTGGCTCCAAGGATTGGGTTGCGATGGAGGATATTTCATTGGTGGAGGGGAAGGCCACTAGTTCCATGGTGAAGGAAATTGTGTTGAGTAAGGAGTAGGATACTGCCATGGATATTGTTGACTATTATAAACATTATTCCAAGGATAAAAAGAGGAAAAATTTGGAGGCATACCTGTAGGTCGTGGCTACCATGGTCTCTTTGATCCGATGAAATAAGAAGACTGGACATCCTCGCTTGATTCTTGAAGTACAACCTTCAATCTAGGAAATTCAGGACATTGATTCATAGAATGTGCTAATTCACAGATATTGCACAGGCTGACACTATTCAGTCCACATTCTCTTTCCAAATGTTTCTTTTTGCATCGGGGACATAATATTGCTAAGGCTGCTTCAACTTCTGCTTGTGATTTCTTAACTTGCACCGTAGTGATCTGGGTAGAGAGAGTGCTAAGGAGGTTAGTTTTAAAATCCTCAAATAGGTTTCCGATCTCTGCTCTGGTTACTCCTCCACTTGTGGACTTTTTTATCCGGACTGAAGGGTCTTGAACTGAATTTATCCCCTTGATATATCCTCTTGAACTACGCAGACAAAGCTTCATTATTTCTTAAACCGGTTCTTGTGATATGTCTTCTTTTCCCAACATATTCAAATGCTCCAAACAGTCATCTCTTATACCTCTTAATAATATTGGCTTCAGAATTTTTGGGGCTAGATTACTAAACTTATACCTTTGTAAATTTTAATGGAATTTCTTCATATAGTCTTCCAAGCTCTCCTCCTCCTTCTGTGCAATTCTGAAGATCTATTCCTTCAAATCCCTGGTTAGACAATAATCCTAATACTTAAAGAGAAAGGCCTCCCTCATTTCATTCCAGGTTTGAATCATACAAACACCCAGTCTCATGAACCACCTTAATGTTTCTCCTTTCAGAGTAGCAAGAAACAATTTCAGCTTCTGGGTGTCCAAAGTGTAGTCATATCCTCTACACAACACATTGAATTCAAACAAAAAGGTATCAGGATCTTCAACAACCATCCCTTGAAAGGATGGTAGGGATGACAAAGGAATATTTTTCATAGGAGACTCATTCTACGTCACTACTATTGGGAATTTAAAAGTAACAGAGATATCTGTATTGAAATTCTTGTCCCCCATGGATGATTCTTACTGATGGGATGAAATGACCTCGAAGTGTGTAGGAGATTGATAAATAAAAGGATCAGTTTGTTCCACGACCAACTGTTTGACTGCGCTACTAGCATCCAAATGATAATCAATTAAATGTTTTTCCTTAGGTACTTGATGCTCCTCACTGCTCTCCCCTTGTCCTTCGATTCTCAGATCCTGCTCAATGATTTTGACATTCTCTTCCCCCATGGATGATTATTCCTGATGGGATGAAATGACCTCCAAGTGTGCAAGAGATTGATAAATAAGAGGATTAGTATGTTCCACGACCAGCTATTTGACTACGCTACCAGCATCCAAATGATAATTAGTTAAATTTTTTTCCTCAGGTCCTTGATGCTCCTCACTGGTATCCCCTTGTCCTTCGATTCTCAGTTCCTAATCAATGATTTTCCACTGCTATTTTAAATCTAGAGTCTTGATATCATGAGTGGATATGTTGTTCGAAGGGTGGTGAGGTCCAGACATGGAAGAAATTGATGCCTCAGGATTTGATATAGTAGCTGCTTTCTGTGGTCTTGTATTCCTATTATCTTTGTGTGAAGTAGACTGTTCCTTTTCTGCCTTGAGATTAGATCTCCAAAGAATGTCTTTCTCCCCAATTTTTCACTCTTCTTTTCCTTCTTACGACCCGTCTTTCCTGTAGTTAGTAGAGTGGGGGGTGTTTGTGGATTTTTCTATCATCCTACTAGAAAACATGGACCACATGTATATCAATTCATCCTGCAAGTGCTTTAGTTTCTACAGCGGTGAGCCCACTCAAGTTCATTTGAGCGATGCGTAGGTTCTTACCTCTCGTATTACTGTCCAAAAAATGTATAGCTTAAGACACCCTAAATAAAACACCTAAAAATTCACACTTCTAAGTGTCCCAGCAAGACATTAGTGAGCCCACTCAAGTATGTTAGAGCGATGCGCAGGTTCTTACCTCTCGTCTTACCACCCGACAATTGTGTCGCTGGAGACAAGATTAAAAAACACACGGAAATTGCACCTCTAAGTTCCCCAGTGTAGCATTGGTGAGCCCGCTTAGGTATGTTAGAGTGTTGCACAAGTTCTTACCTCTTGTCTTACCACGCGACAATTGCAGACTGGGTACACTCTATCTTCTAGCAAACAACTCTAGCTGATTGGATTGTTATTTCCATCCCCGAAAATGGTGCCAAAATGTTGGGCTGTATTAATCACATTTAAATGACTAAAAAATACACATAACTTATCAATCCAGGGACGTCTTTTATTTCAATGGCAGCTGCACTGTGTGTGCTGATATATCCAACTAGAAGCAAATCCAAATAAAGGAAATCGTTGCTGAAGTAAATGCTGGAAGGAAACCACTCATGTAGAAATAAAAAAGATCTACAAAACTATAAGCACACCTCAATTAATCTGTCCTAGTGCGCCACACAACAATTACCCAACTAGTATCTCTGATCTCATATGTGTAACATCATATAAGCATTGGAATTGAAGCAGATCTATTCAAATCTAAAGCAGAAACAAGAACACTTCCGCTGATACATAAACAAAATAGAAATAAATATACACAACTACCTTAACTGCTGCAATCCTTACTAAAGAGGGGGCCCTTCCTCCCTAGCAGGGCGCAGGTAGAGAAACAACTTTAACGTAAACTAAATCAGATGGTGCATGTAACAAAAATAAGAGGATAATTTGTATTAATATGAGAAAAATTACGGAGCCAAAGTAATGTTGTTCTCCGCTCACCTTTCGACCTCAAGGGCCGAGAACTATATAGTGGCTACATCTTAGAAAAACAAGGAGTGGATCAGTCATGAGAATCCTATGATTCTCATGCTAATCAAAATAGAATACATATGGTTACAACCACTTCTTAATAAAAGCTTGACTGGAAAGTTTATATATTATAATCAAAACTGCCTAGAAGCTATTATCCAAAAATACAATACTTAATAACTTCTACAGCTATTGTGATAAATCACAACTATAGCGTAACAGCTAGAGGACAGGTCAACATCAGGATTTGACGAGATCCAGTCAACGGTACAACTGTAACAATAGTTCATCAGCAGGTCTATAACAACATGGTGTAACAATGCCGTGGTGTAACAACTCACTATAACAACACACCTTTAACTCCTCATGTATAACTCGTGCTTGAGATCATTTCTGCTACAAATAGCATCTAGAAAGACAACAAAAGACCATAGATCCTGTTAGCAACCTATAATACAGGGGTCATAATTTTGACTTGACTATTGATAATCTTGTAAATCTGTACATACTTTGCCTTCTGCAAGTTGTATTCACATATTTTGTTAAAAAATAAAAAAATAGAAAAATCAAAAAGAGGGTAAAAAGTCCTAAAATAATAATCAAAGGACTTAGAAAAAATAAAAGACCCCAAAAGAAAAATGAATAATAAATGAAAGTTTGCAAGCATAAATACCACTACTTTTTACTTTTTGACTGTGGCAGAATGTCAATAAATGCCATGGTCCATGATGAGTTAAACAGTTTAATCTTAACTTGTCATTTTTCAATTTCACATGTTGTAGATAAAGAATAATGACTTGTCATACAGTTTAATCATGAAAATTCAGTAGTAAGGTAGAGAAATAAAATGAATCCAACAGTTTAAACTGGATTCATGGATGAAATAAGTGTAGAATTAGATAGTTTTACTTGCTTTCAAAAAGAATAAATGCTGTGAAGGTTGCTAGCTTAAATGCACGTTACTACAAAGGAAGAAAAAATGTTAGCATGGTAATATGGGTAGGTAGAAGAAGGTGAAAAGTCTCAATGTAAATATCATTCATCATAGGCTGCAGAATAACTAACTTCCCCTTCCCATAGTCATGAAACATTCTAAACTATCAGTCAGAAAGGCTCAAGGAATTTCCTTGACTTTTGTTGGGACCAGACCCAAGGCTCTATGACTGATCAGTTAAAAGTGTGAAATGTCTATATTAATCCCTTAATCACATCATTATTCCATTCATGCATTTATTCCCCTGAATAATCCTAAGTAAAACTCCATTTTTACTTAAAGGCATTTTAATTCCCATTTGATTAACTTCCTACATCATTTGAAAGCATCAAACCCTCAAAATTACATTGTATCTTAAGTTAAAGTGATAAGATTAATGCAAATTATCTTTTAAACCTCACTTTACTTGTTATGTTTATGTGTTTTGAGTATACATTATCCCATTTTCATATTAACTCTAATTTATGTATTAACTCCCTATAGAAATGACCTTCTCGTATTATATATAACTCCTTTTTATATAAATAACCCAAAAACCCACTTATTATAATTTTAGCCAAAGTTTATAATTCCCACATGTTTAATAAAAACCCACATTATAACCCCCTTTGGCTAAAATATATCTTTATATAGTGTCCCGCCCCTATGGTAATTAAATCTCCTTGATTTAATTAACCATATAATAAAAATATATGAAAAAAAAACTTTAAGACATGTTTTATATATGTTATAAGAAAAAAATAGCGAAGTTTCATTTAAACTAAACTTCAAAGCAAGAAACCCATCCGTCTGTTCATTTCCCCCCTACCCGACTCATCTAACCCAAGGTTAAACCATAACCTAACCCTTTTCTCCCCGATATATATCTCATACCCCGATTGTTAACCTAGGTTAAAGCCTTTATATCCTTCCCGACCATGTTTCCTATATACAAAATCTGTTTGTATATAAAACTTAACCATATTCCTTTACACTTTCGGACTTAATATCATCCCTCCGATTCCCCCCGTTCATTTAATCCAACGGTTAAAAATCTACGCGATGGTTTATTATATTCCCATCCCTTCCCCTATCGCGTAGCATGACCACCGTCGGATTTTCCATAGGATCCAGATCGGACGATCCAATTCAACCCAATGACTTACCTTTCCCCGCACCTCTCCTTTTGATCGTGACCATTCACTAGTTGAAGCCAGATCTGACGGCGCCAGTTCATTTTCGCGCTCATAAAGTAATCAACCACTTCCGAAACCACTTCCGCCCAACCTATGGTTTAATTATAATTTGACTATGGTTTTAACTATGGTTAATTCATAAAACTCATAATTTTCAATGAATTTTACCTATTCACGCTATAAACTTGTGAAACCTCCACAGAGCCTATTTTCATCTAATTTTCACCATTGTGCGCCATTACACCTTTGAGAGCCTGTGTAGATCCCTTTCCACCATTTTCAAACCTACCAACGCCATTTTCAAGCCAGTTTTTGAACCACCAAGAGCCAAAGTACCCTCTGATAGACCAATTCAGCATAATTGAAGACTGCGCGCAACCGTGAAATGTCTTCGACCACAATTATACCTTTTAAAGGTATTTTTCGTCGAACTTAACCATTAAAGCTTCAAATTCCAAAAGAAAAAGCACCAATTTTTCTGTTATTATCTGTAATTGTCTTAATTACCATACAAAAATTGCAAAAAACATCCAAAGTATAGGGGAAACTCTGTCAAAATTTCCCCGTAATCCCTCATTTCCGTTTTTACGAGTTTTATCCATATTCTGGTCATTTTCACTGCTGGAATTGATCATATCCTTTCTTCTGAGCATTAAAACCCTCTTTCCATCTTAAATTCTACTTAGAACCCTATTGTACCAGAGAAATTCTCCAAAATTCCCTTGTTTCCAACATAAGAACTCAGCAAACAGTCTAAGCTTGCTCTGTTCAATTAAAAAATGACAAAGAAACAACTAACCCCCAAAACAGGAGGTCTAAAGCCTCAAAAGAAAGCCTCTGCTAAAATCCCTCAGCCTGAGTCTTCCAAACTTGATAAACCAACCCTTGCACTCACTGCTGATTCCGAAAAAGTTGTCAGGCCTGTTCAACCTCCAGTTACTTCACAAGAAAATAGTCCTCTTTTTGACCTTGATTACAGAATATTGGACCGTTCAGTAGAATTCAATCTACTTAATGTCTATAACTTGTGTTTTGGTAAATCAGTAGAGAAAGGTGATAAAGATATACCAGTCTGGGATTCCAATCTGCCAAAGTACATTGTCCCTCTTACTCATTCATCCCCATATTTTTTCAGATTGTGTCAGTCCTATTATCTTCCAGACCAAAGGTGCATTATTAATAAAGACAGAGAGGTCATATTTTACATCAATGCAGAATCCATAAACTCTATGCTGCAATTAAACCCTGACCCCAATGCTGCTTCATTATCAATTAAGGATTTAACTCAACTTTACTTAGACCTTGATTTTGCTTCTAAGTTCAAAGTCTTTCAGACTTTTTTTCCTAAACAAGTTGATATCCCTAAGCTCAATCCTCCATTTGATACATTTGATTTTCCAAATGAAACCAGATAGATTGTCTCCATGCTATCATTCATACTGGGATATAACAGTGATGAATTCACTGATATTACTATCCTAGGTATCCTATCTACTCTGAGTCCTGGCCAGTCTCCATCCATAGTGTACAATTTTGCCAAGTTCATTGCAGAAAACATGCACTACCAATTATCCAGATTTTCAGAAGAAGGAGTCTTTAGATATACCTCATATCCACTTCATATTTTTTTTGTATTATCAAGTAGACAAGTTTTCTATTGAGTTTCAGATGATAGATCCAGAAGGAAATGTACTTTCAGTTGTGTTTTGGTCATCAATTCTGAGAAAATGGAATAGGGAATACAACTTTGCAGACTTTAATGACTTGTTTTTAGTACCTGCTATGAATTTACTGAATAAAGAACAGACCCCTAGAATTAATGAAGAAACAAAGAAGATATTACAGCTATCTGAGAGCTGTTAAACAGGGAATTGGTACTTATACAAGAGTTACATAGAGATAAGAGTATATGGTGCACTCTTGGCCCCATATAAGTTTCTAAGATTTGTTACAAGGATTTTGCTTTAGAATATTTGAGGCAGTTGTTGAAGGCAGATGAAGTTAATTTCATAGCTTCTAGAAAAAAGACTTAGTTCAAACTGAAAAAACAAGTTGGGCCATTTATTGTAAACAACAGAGAAGCAACAAATGAAATTAATGTCAAGTTGAAAGAGTATAAATTCCCATATAGTTTTATGTGGAATTATGATCCCCAGGGTACTTTAAGCATGATAAGATTGAAATGCAAGTTGTCTGCCTTCTTGCATGATCCCAAGCCCCAAATTGAAAAATATGCCAATAAACTTGAATGGGAACCAAATACTTTATTTGATGATGACTCACAGGGAATGCAGAGAAATAATGGAAAGGATAAACAGGTTGATCAAACACAGGTGGTTACAGTGAAAAAAGAATCTGAAATTCTTCATAAAATAGGCAGAAAGGAAGATAGTTTCATAGCTGAAACTATTCAAAACAAAAGATTCAAAATTCCCTACAATAAGAAAAGTAAATTGACTAATGAAGAAAGGGATAAAGCTATCAATGTTGAAGATAACAATGGTCATGAAACTGATGATGAAGCAACAAGGATGGTAACTGAAACTCTCAAAGAGCTTCAAAATGTCCAACTTGGAGCACAGCAGAAAGACACAATCATGGTGGATAAACAAACAAAAATTGATATGCCCTCTTCTTCTAAAGAACCTGACAACACAGAGTCAGATATTCAAATCAGGTTTAGACAAATCAAAGAAAATAATGAAGAAATTAAAAGTGAAGCATATTCCAAATTCCTTAAAGAAAATTTTGGGAATAAAGATAGACTCCTTTCAACTTTTGATTATTCTTCTAATAAATTGGTGATGTCATTTCTCAAGCCTACAGTGGCTGATCCAAAAACTATTGCAGATTATTCAAAAACAAATCTTGAAGTTGATGCAGATGCTGTCTATGAATTGGACCAAATATAATTTCATAGGAGCAACACAGAGATGCTATATTCTAAGGTAGTCAATAAGACTGTGAATTCTATCAGGCTTGAGAAAACACTGATAAACCTCCAAACTCAAATGAAATTGGATAAAGCCTCATTATATGCCAATAAATTGAAGATCAAAGCATTAGAAGACTTGGTAATTGAAGCAGGAGCTGATCCGGCTAACATTGAAGTTGATAAGGCTTTAATAAAACAGAAAAATGAAGATATAGCTGCCCTCAGAAAATAGCTAAAATTGCCTCAAAATGAAAATCCTCAGGCAAAAGAAATCCTTTAGTAGAAGACAGAAAATGATGAATTAAAACAACTTGTTTTTTTAAAATGGACCAGATAAAAGAAATGGAAATCCGAATAGAAGCTTTCATGCAAGAGAATGAAAAAATGAAGAAATCTCAACAGGTTGTCATTCCTACAGTGATCCCAGCTGTAAGCACATCTGTTCCATCTACATTGGCAGAACACTTGGCACCACAAGGAGTACTGGCAATCGCAGTGCCAATTACTTCTCATGAAATCTCTGCCTCTTCATCATCAACCTCACAGATAAACACAGAAGAGGACAAAGCTGCAATAATCAGAGCAATGGAAGATATGTCCTTAAAAGATAAATAAATACTCAGTTTGAAAGGCATCATTAAAAATATGGAAACTTCTAAAAGAGATACCTTAATTACTTCCAAAGGGCATGAACAGAGAGCTGATAGATTACAAGAATAAGTAAAAATTCTTCAACAACAGGTGAATCTTACAGATCAGGTTGCATATATAAAAAATCATTTATGGACAAAAACCATTGAAGGTATTCACTCACAATGGCCTTCTATTCAGATAATTTATGAGCAAAAAGAATTTCTACAGGTTGCAAATGCAGAAATTGATAAAACCAAGAAAGAAATTGAAAATAAGCCACCACAAGCAGTTCAACTCATAACATTTTTGAACAGCAAAAACAGGGAAGAATTAGAAGAGTTAAAAATTGCTGACATAATAGACAGCATCCTTCAAATTAAGAAAGTCTTGAATAAGAGAAACATGATGAATAATTTGGAAGACAGGTGTAAAGATATGAACTTGGCCATCACAAGATTTTGGACTAAATACAAAGTATTATCATAAGCAGGTTTACCAGACATTCATGCATTAAATGACAAATTAATGCCACAAAAGGATTATAATCAGAAAATTAGAGCTCATGCTAAGGAGCAAGTTAACAGCTATTGCCACAAGGATCTCCAAGTGGCAAAGTACTTCTTCAACATTTTGAAAATTTATTCTTTTTGGAAAATTAAATCAAGCATATGTTCACAGTAAAGCCAAACTTTGCCAAATATAAAGAGGCTGATGAAAGTTACAGGAAACTAAAGAATATGAAGATCCCCACTGCTGAACAGTGGCAAGAATTCACAGATCTGATGTGAATTTTACAAGTAAATAGCAAGAAAAATAAATGAAAATTTGTATTTCACTGTTACTTTATGGTGAAAACAGAAACAATGAAAAGCAGAAATAAAGAGTATCAGAACAGAAGGTGAAAAGGAAGAATATTCTACAAGTCACCATCCACGAGAATATGTATCTAATGCCAGCTATTCTCACAACACATCAAAAAATCAATTTAGAGAAGTTAAACAGTTCTATTTTTCCTTGTAAAAGAGGACAACTTTCAAATTGTTTTGCTGCTGTCCCTCTTCTTTTGTTACATTTCCTATTTTTCCTTAAAACATTATCTCAATTTCTGAGATATTTTGTAAACAATGTATGTGTATAAATACTTCATAATTCGAAGTATTCAAGGGTGGAATAAATTTTTTTAAGACTACTATAGTCATTTTTCTGGACATATTGAAGTTGGTGTGAGTCAATTAGCAAAGCAACAGACTGGAAACGAGATTAGAGACATCATAACTAAGGATTCTCGTGGTGACAAGATAAGTCTCATCTTTTTCCTGTTTTCAGTGTTTTCCTTTAAAAGTTTACATACATTCATTTAATGTTTTTCTATTCTGTAATGATCAAGTAAGGAGAATTTAAACAGGATTAGTGATAATAAGCTCCCTGTTTTAAACCAGTTGGCATTTTTATATGTTCTTCTTGATAACCGAACCATAGAATCTTAATTTCTCTAGGTCCTAGTTTGATCCCCTCCTTCAATCCTCTTTTCTGTAACTTAAGGATTCTTAAGTGCCCTTTTGTTCAGATTTCACCTAATCCATCAAAAAAACCTATTCAAAGCCTTAGAAGGTCATCTATCCTGCCCTTAGTACATTTGCATCTTTAAGTCTTATTTCCTAGCTCTTCTTACCTAGAAATTTGAATCCATAGCCCAATGTTCTGGCAGATCCTTCTGATTTACCTTGAAACACTTTTTATTCCCACCATTCTTTCAAAACAAATCCCACTGCACAATCATAGCTAGCCTAAAACCCTTTACCAAAAAAAAGCTAAATATTTAGGAGAGATCCCTCTCCGGAGTTCAGGAAGGCTAGATCCTAAATTCTAAAATAGGTTCTTGGTTACCCCTGGTTTTCTTAACTACAAAAATCCTCATCCCACAATCTGAGAATTACTAGGGTGATAACAGATCCTATCCAAACATTCATCCTCAGTTAGTCATAAAAAAAAGGCACGATACATCATAATAATTGATGAAATGGCAGAGTAATGAAAATAAGGTGAAACAACACAACTTGAGATAAAATGGTAGGTAAAAGAGGAAAATATGGTTCCAATGGTTATATTCATGAGGTAAAGTAAGGGAAACAAATGTAGGAAATAAGTGAAAAAGTGGCACCCAACACCTGAGGACGTGAGGAGGAGCTTCAGGACTAAGAAACTCTAGGGGATATGCTTCCTAGAAGGATGCAGTGCAAGGAAAGGATTCAAATGCAACATGGAAACCTTAATGCAACCCAGGGCCCTACATTGTAGAACAAATGAGACAAGAATCTACCATGGAGGTTAATCTTCGAGAGGCAAACTATATATATTTTTTTCTCTCCAATCCAAAGTTTTGATTTGTTGTCTTAATGGATTTTGGACCAAATACACCACTTTGTATCAGTAGGTATTTTCATCTTAGATCCCCAATTGTGATATCTACTTTTGCTCCAAATGTTTTTTTATTATCCAATTTGAAACTCATGAAGGCCTAGAGAAAGTATTGAATTATGGACCCTAGTTTTGGGGAAGAGCTAGGATCTTTATCAACCCATGGTTCCCATATTTTGAAGCCACAAAAAAGGTGGTATCAACAATGTCTATATGGGTAAGGCTACCGAGCCCCCCCCCCCCTCCTCATTGCTTCGATCCCACTAGTTCTCTCTCTGGCAACTAACTGTTGCTACTCTAGAAATCGATTCGCTCATGAAATCAAACCTCTCAAGTGTCTTCTCCAAGTGCCCATCAAATTCTTCTTACAATCCTTTGTTGGGACTCCAACAACCAAGATTAAATCTTAATCGATGGCTAGGATTAACTTGAATTTGATCCGTGTGAGTTTTTATATCATTCACACCTTGAATTAATTAAATTTGATTAATTAACCATATTCCCTAAGTTTAGACTTAGGAAATATTTAAAAACTGGCTAATAATATAATTAAGTCATTTCTAGGCGGAATTTCGAGAAACGATTTATGGTTTTTGGAGATATCCTATATTCTAGCCTCTCCACAAAATTTCAAGGCTAGAACATGTCTGATGCTACAAAAACTAACACAAAATTGGTGGAAAACTTGAAGCATCACATCAAATTCAAGTTGTGCATCCCTGCATATTCTGGGTGCCTTCTTTTTGAAGAAAAAATGTGTCAATATTCTTCCCATATGAAGGACAACCACATCTCAAGGAACTCTACCATAGTCTTGAACCTGAGGATGTGAGGAGGAGCTCTAGGACTGAGAAAATCTAGGGGATATGCTTCCTAGAAGGATGCAGTGCAAGTAAAGGCTTCAAATCCAACATGTCAGCCTCAATACAACCCAGGGCCCTACATTGTAGAAGAACTGAAACAAGCATCTACCATGGAGGTTAATCTTCGAGAGGTAAACTATATTTTTTTTCTCTCTAATCCAAAGTTTTGATTTGTTGTCTCAATGGATTTTGGCCTAAATACACCACTTTATATCAGTAGGTATTTTCATCCTAGACCCCCAATTGTGATATCTACTTTTGCTCTTGATCAGGAGTTCATAAATTTTGCTCAAAATTCAAAGTTATAAGATTGGGTTGAAACCCAGATGGTTGCGTAGATCTCGTCTTCTTGATTCCGGTGCCATGAACGGTTTGAAAAACCGATGTCGTATGAGGGAGATATCGTGTTCTGATCAAAATGCCAAACATGTAAAATTGCGACAGTTTGACCAAGTTTGATTGGGATGCGCAGTCAACAAAAGGGATGCACAGTAGAAAAAAGGGAATATTTCGAGGAATATTCCTTCCTCATAACCAATCATGGTTTGAAAAGAGTCTATTTTCTATTGGTTAAATGATTTTGGAGGAGCCAATTAAAGGGCGCCACGTGGCTAGCCGTGAGGCTGCCACGTGGCCCTGAAACATCATTCTAAAATTTTATTGAGGGTCTGCAGGGATCGACCCTGAGACCTCCCGCCGGGCATGCATAGGCTTTACCGTCCGAGCTACATTTATCACTTAACATCTATAGTTGTCGGCTTATAATTATGGTTCATTGCAATTGGAATTGGGGGTTGGGAACCGCTAGCGGTACCAACCCGCCAACGGTTCCACAAAGTATGTCACATGGCAACGTTTAAACTCCAACAAAAACTCCGCGGATAAAAATTTAACTTGTTAGCTCAACAAACCACCAGCATTCCCATTATCTATGTCACATGATAACATTTAAAGTAACCACGTCTCCGCGGTCTGTGCTAACCCACGACTTCAACCGCAGTTACAACCATAGTTCATTGCCAAGTTCCTCTCCGGTGGTTAGGGAAGCGGTTTGGGGGGTGCGCATGTGGCCACCCCAAACCACTAACATTTAATGCTACGGTCATTTCAGTAGAAGGTTGGCGGGCGTGCCATTTTTTTCAGACTGTGCCTATTTTAACTCTAGTTAAGTGGAGTTCTCCACTTTTAGTGGACCTTTTCTAGGTGAAACTGGAAAAAAGAGTAAGAGACTCAATTTTCGCCCTTTCTAAGTGAATGAAGAGTCATTTTTAACTAATTGGAGCATTCTAGAGCCATTGGTGAAGAGAAAAAAACTATTAGAGCACTTCAATTACATGTAATAGCAAAATTTTGAGCATAATGAAAGATGGACATGCCATTGGGAGTTGGACCAGTAGATGTAGCCCAGGAGGGGTGAACTAATTCATCATGCCTACTGTGTAAAATTCATGTGGTGACTTATTTCTCTATTTTACATTGTTGTTCAGTGTTATTTAAGCTTGTTTTATGCTTCTAATTCACTAAAAATCATCTACATTTCATGGACAAAACACCTTAAACCTCATGCAAACTAATGAACTGATTATGCACATGTTTTTAAATTGAAAATACACTTAGCACAAAAAAAATAATACATTCATTTCAGATGGTATCAGAGTTAGAGTTTATTCTCTAGTGTTGTTTAGTGCAAACAATTGTTTAACTGTTTGCAAGTTGTAGATGCTTACAAGGCTCAAGCTCAAAAGAGGAGAAGGAAAATTGGTGGAAGCAGAAGGGTATCAAAAGGAGCCAAAGAAAAGGAGAGAAATATTGCCACAATCTCCACCACCTAGTTCACCTCCTAACGAAGAAGAACCTTCATTAATCATGCCTCATGAGGAAGGAGAAATCCATGAAGAAGTTGATCCCAAAGAGGAAGAAAGAGTGTTCAGGAAAGCATTTCTTGATATGAATGAGATTGTTAGAATCCTTTATCAAGAAAGGAATGAGAGACTAGAAGGACAATGATCTAAAATTCACAAGGAAGGACAAGGATCTTTAGGAGGTCGCCATGATGAAGATAAGTCAAAGAAGGAAAATGGAGCAAATGGAGGCAATGGAGAGCCATCATCCTCACCCTCATCATCATCATCCTCTAATTCTTCTTCAGTACATCAGCCACACAAGTCCAAGAACATTGGTAAAATTCCTTTTTTAAAATTTGATGTTAAGTTCGAATTGCCTATGTTTAATGGTGAAGTCAATGCATAAAATATTTATAACTAGATTAGACAATTGGAGGTATATTTGAGAATCCAGAACCTTCAAGATGACGATACCAAAATTTAATTACCTTCTTTGAGAATGGAAGGTGCAACACTTGTTTGGTGGGAAGCCAAGACAAAGGAGGAAATCAAGAAGCATGGTAAGATTATTCTATCATGGTCATATTTCATTACTGCTATTAAACAATATTTTTATCCCTGATCTCATATGCAGAAAACCATCATGAACTGACAGAACTTTAGGCAATTAAAGGGACAAAATGTGCAATAATACACCCAAGAATTTAGGAAAAGAGCTCTCTTATTAGGAGTGTATTTGCAGAGCCAAGAAAATTTTCTCAAGTACATAGGAGGCTTCCATAGCTACCTAAAAAATATTATTCTCATGTTTAACCCCACCAGTCTAGATGAAGTTTGTGTTCAGGCCACACATCTAGAAGCTAGAGGGAAGAACATTTCTGAAGAGGGTAGAAAGAAACCTTTTTAAGGTAAAGCCAAGGAAAAGACCTTAAAAGGTAAAAAAAGAAGAAGAGTGCATCTGTTAAGAAAGAGGAAGAAAAGTGGTTTGTAAACATTGTTCAAAAGAAGGCCATGATGAAACTCATTGTTGGAAATTACATCCTGAATTGAGGCCAAAGAAACCCAATAACAAAGGGAAACATAAAACTGATGCTACAACTCAACATGATTTAGGATCTGATTCAGGTGATGAATCTAAAATTACAGCCATTGGATTGAAGAACATGAAGGGAAAATAAATTGAAACTAAACCTAGTACCAATACATCAAACTGTCACATAAACACTCCAAATGAAGAAGAAAGAATATAACTATTTCATGTGAGGGTCATATCCAAGCATACCAAGATTGACACATTGTTTAATAGTGGGTCAGAAGCGAATTTAATCTATGAATATTTTGTCAAGAAACTTAACCTTGAGACCATACCACATCCAAAACCATATCCATTGGGTTGGATTTGTAAGGATGAAAATCTACAGGTTTCAAAGAAATGTATATTGAGGTTTGCAATCACTGCAAATTTTGTTGACACAGTTGAGTTAGATGTAGTTCCTCTTGACATAACAGGTATTGTATTAAGGAGTCCCTACTTGTATGACATGAAATCAATCTTCCGTCGCCATGAGAAAAAATATCATTTATTCAAATATGGCAAGGATTTCACTGTTAGAGCACATCGCAAGAAGACAAACATTTCTATGGTAAATGTTGGATAGGTAAAGAGGCTGGTAAATTCAAGCAAGAATTTTGTTCTTCTTATGATTAAGCCTAAAGCTGATATTAATCATGAATCATTTTATGGATGTGATCCTAAGTTAATGGGCACCATGATATGTTTCAGGAGCCAACAGGATTGTCTCCAAAAAGGGAAATTCAACATGAGATTCAGTTGCAGCAAGATTGTCCTCTTCCAAACATCGGTATGTATCGCATGTCAATAATGGAGAATGATGAAATAAAGAGGCAAATAAAAGAGATGTTGGATAAAGGAATCATAAGGACAAGCACCTCAACATGTGGTTCACCCATAGTCTTGATACCAAAGAAAGATGGGACTGTTGAGAATGCAGCAAGATGATGGAGCTTAGTGAAATGAAGTCGCCTTCACTAAGTGGGCCCGCAGGCAAATTCTGGCACAAAGTCTATTTTTAGACTATGTCTATTTTTAGACATATGGAGCATAATTCGGGGATTCCAGTTGGAGATTCTTGAAGCATGCGACATGTTGGTAAAAATAGATGAGACTCTTATTTTTAGGTCCCAGGCTATTTTTAGACTGTATCTCCTAAAAATATGGAAGTCAAATATTATTTACCCTTAATAATATTTTGACTATAAACAGCAGTTTACTCTCTTGGAGCACTTCAGTCTGAGTCATGGAGGTGGCTCATGCAACTGACAGAAGGAATCACGTGGTTCCTAGGGTTTGATGGCATCTTGCATGGTTGACTTCAGTTGGACTTCAGTGGCAGAAGTTTTGGAGGAGTTAACGGGACAGATAGTGGAGTTGTGTTATGTTTATTTTAGTTGAACTAGTTGAGATTAGTTTAACTGGCTAATCAATTAGTTATGAGTGGAGTGAATTAAATATTATTTAATTCATTAATTAGTAACTCATTAGTCAACTCAAGAACACATCAGTTCACTACAGTGCATGATCAGTTCAGTGGAGACCGGTGGAAGAGGTAGATGAAAGGGTGAGTAAAGCTATCAGTTGGAGGATCAGTTTTGCATGGGATTTGCATTACACTTGGAGGAATTGTCCATGACAATTGCGTAGTCAAGCCAAGGGGATTCGAACCTTGGATCTCTTCATATACAGGCCATGATTGTGCAATAGAGGCAAGGCAGTCAGCAGTGAGTTTTGAACCCGAGACTTGTTCAAAACTGAGTTAGATTGTGTGTGACTTCATGAGAAAGTACTGAGTACTTGTGAGGAGTATTGTACTTTGTTGGTTACATGATTTCTCCATTATAATATACACAATAGCTGCGGGGTTTTCAGCTATAGGCTTTCCCCATACATACTGAGTTAATGTGTGATTGATTTGATGTGAAGATCGCTTCTATTATTTCCGCATGTGACAATTAATTGTAGATGAAATTATGTGTTATGCATGCAATTCGAAATTGATGTGTAATTGGGTTAATCTCCATTGAATAAGTGATTTATTCAGCTAATTTCTACATGGTATCAGAGCAAGATTAATTGTCGAGATCTATTACGGTGATTGCAAACTTATTTTCCTGGACTGAGTCCGCATACGGGCCGAGAAGCCTCCCTGATTCATCTTTCTTCGGAAAGTGAAAGGTTTGGTAAAAGCCCCTTGCGATCAATCTCTCGATTTGGAAATAATTTGTTCTCAAGTGTATATCGGAAGCGATAGAGCTTGGAGTTTGGAATTCGAATTTTGACGACAGCTTTGTTTTTCTTGGTGCCGGTGTTGAAAATGTCTATCAACGGTTTGCGACTTGAATATGCTCTTGAAGGCGCTTCGAATTATGTTGCATGGAAGGATCGCATGGAAGCAGATGTTAGAAGATAATGGTCTCGAAGGAGTTCAGTAGATACGGATGTCCAAAAGCCCACCGATGCAGCATGCGGTCGAAGCATGGCAAAAGAAGATGGCGAAATGTCGAAGGATCCCGTTGGAGGGCGTCAAGGATCATATTGTATCTAGCCTCGCATGGAAAGGCTACTCCATATTTAATGTGGAAAGCTTTGATGGATCTATTCCGAGTAAGAGTGACCAAAGGAAGCCGGCACTCAAAGATAAGCTCGTGAACATCAAGATGGAGAAGGGCGACAAATGATCGCCAACACCTCACGAAGTTCACTCAATGCGAGAGATGAGTCGGGAAGTGTGGGGGTTACCGTCGATGAAGAGGACATGGTCGACCCGGCTCTCCTTGGTATTCCGAAGGCTTGGAACTCATATCAAGATAGTGTCAATGGTCGGGAGAAGTCGTCGGATGGGAGCGCCTTTGGGCGGATCTCATGCGAGGGAGGAGATAAGGAGGACTACTCGAGATGGATCTTCATCAAAGGGAGCCGATGAAGAAAACCGCGCTTTGGTGTCCAAAGAAAAGAAGGGGAAGGGTAAGAAAACCTCTCATTCTGGGTGCTAAGGGCAAGAAGCGAGGATATGGCGAAAGTGAAGTGTTTTCACTGCCATGATCACTGTACATTATGCTACCAATTGTCCAAAGAAGAAGAAGAACAAGCAAGCGGGAAGATCTGCGGATGGAGAAGCTTTGGCTTCGCGGGCTCGAGCTTGACTTTTCACCGATTGCATGCTTGGTCTCAAGTGTGATGGGATCGGTGTGGTTCTTGGACAGCGGTGCGTCATTTCATATGACGGGAGATCGGGAGTTGTTCTCGCATCCGGAGAACAAAGATTTGGGTGTGCACATCGAGATGGGCGATGATGGTAGATACGATGCGATTGGTATCGGTACTCGTATCCTTTCGAGAGGAGTCCGGTAAACCCTTTGTACTAAAGGATGTCATGCATGTACTGGATTGAAGAAGAACTCGATTTCGTAGCGATGTTGGAGGATAAGGGGTATGATGTGGTTTTTCAGCCGAAGGAAAAGCCTTCATGCGCAGATAAGACTACCGGAGAGACCCGAAGATAGGGGTTCGAACCGAGAACCTTTATCGATTGCGAGTAGATGATCTGCGTGTGACTATGGCATGCAAGGCGGGAGAAGTGGTGAGCCGGGATGATGAGGGCGAACTATGGCACAGAGATTGGGCCATCTTCACCATGGAGCTTTGAAGATTCTCAGCAGTGATTTCTACCGGACTTCCTAAGGGCACCCTTGCGCGATCGGGATCGGTGCAAGGGGTGTACTTTAGGGAAGTATGTGAAAGCCACCTTTCACGAGAAGGATAGTCGCGCCACGACGATCCTTGAGAGAGTTCACACGGATGTGTGTGGTCCCTTCTCGCTTGCGCCGACAAAAAAGCACAAGTATTATGTGATCTTTGTTGATGATTTCTCTCGAAAGTGCTTGGATCTTCTTCATGCATAAGAAGAGTGATACATTCGCGAAGTTCTCGCGAGTTTAAAGCACCGGTCGAGAAGGAGTCGGGGAAGAAGGTGATTGCTCTAAGGAGTGATAACGGTGGTGAATTCATCTCTGAGTCTGCGAAGGGATTCGGAGAGAGCTCATCGCACCCCATAACCCACGACAGAACAGGGGTGGGTCGAGCGGAAGAACGAAACGATCGTGGGTGCCGCACGGGCGATGTTGCATGATCGTGGGCCTACCCCTTCACTTGTGGGCCGAGGCATGCAATACATCGATGTATGTGCAGTAACCGTTGTCCTCACAAGGTTCTTCGCATGAGTACACGAGGAGGCTTATTCCCGGCAAGAGGCCCGATATTTCCCATTTGCGGATTTTTTGGTTCTCCCGTCTACATGCATGTGACGAAGGATGCGAGAAGGAAGTCGTATCCAACTCGTCGAGGTTGGAATATTTGTGGGGTACACCGATACACCTCATAACTATCGAGTGTATGTGCCGATGACGTCGCAAGACCGTTGTAGCGACGTGATATAAAATTTCAGAGAGGAGAAAGCCATGCGGTGTTCGCTGAGAGGGAGCTACACTTGCATGCGGATGAGGAGCCGTTAGTTCCTAAGGAGGAGCTTCCCGGATGTGGATCAGCCACAAGAGGAGTTTCGGGAGGTGGAAGAAACCACCCATGCAAAGTGCCAACCATCGGAGGGCGCATGCGCACTACGTGAAGCCGAGCGACCGCTCGAGATGCGAGAGAAGGTTGTAGGACCACCTACAAGACACTGATGCAGACAGAGACAAGATCATCGGATCGATACACTGATGGATACATGGCTCTTGTGAGTCAATGTGTTGTGACAGAGCCATCCTCTTTTGAGGAAGCTGTGGAGGAACCCGCATGGGTTGATGCCATGATCGAAGAATATGATTCGATCATCGAGGAACGATGCATGGGAGATTGTCCCAAGACCGGTTGGGAAATCGGTGGTGGGTTCGCGATGGATCTACAAGGTGAAGTAGGCAGTGACGGGAGTGTGGAGAAGTACAAGGCGAGATTTGTCGCCCGTGGCTTCTCACGGATCGAGGGGATTGACTATGAGGAGACTTTTGCACTGTCGCAAGGTACTCTTCCATACGGACGATCCTTGCTCTCTCGACATGGATGGGGTGGCACATTCATCGGATGGATGTGAAGACTGCGTTCCTCAATGGAGTTATTGAGGAAGAGGTGTACATAGAGCAACCCGAAGGTTTTGAGATCTTCGACAGTGAGTCGCATGTGTGCCGACTCAAGAGAGCACTATACGGGCTGAAGCAAGCACCTCGTGCTTGGTACACTCGGATAGATAGCTACTTCACGGGCTTGGATTCTCCAAGAGTGAGGCGGATCCAAACCCGTACCGAGATAGTGGTGGAGGGGAAGCCGTTGATCATCGTCATTTGTATGTAGATGATCCGATTTTTGACTGCGACGAGCAGTTGATACTTTCATGCAAGGAGGATCTTGCACGAGAGTTTGAGATGAAGGACTCGGGCATCCTTCATTATTTCCCGGGATTAGAGATTTGGCGGCGTGATGGAGGACTTGTTTGTTTCTCAGGGGCAAGTATGCTGGGGAGATTCCGGGAGAGGTTCAACATTCAAGGCTACAAGCTCGTTGACACTCCTCTTCCCGGTGGTTGGAGGAAGGAGGATGCTACTTCAATGAGGTAGTGGATGCCACTGTCTATCGACAGCTTGGTGGGGTCGCTTATGTATCCGGTCAATACACGACCCGATATATGCTATGCGAGTTAACCGCCTTTCGCAAGCTATGGTTAAGCCTACCAAGCTCTTTTGGAAGGCGGGCAAGCATGTATTGCGCTATATCGGAGGCACATCGGGATATGGTCTGTGGTACAAAGACGGGAGGATGGAGTGAAGCTTTCGCTTCACCGATGCAGATAGGGGCGGGGAGTCCAACGGACCGTAAGAGCACTTCGGGAGGAGTTTTTCAGCATTGGGTCGACAGCAGCTTTCCCGGTACAACAGAAGCGGGAGATCCGTGGCACTCGTTCGACAGAAGCCGAGTACATGGCAGCAAGTTTGGTCGCATGCGAGGCTATTTGGATGAGGAAGATCCTCGCAGGGTTTGTTCAAAGTTGCATTTGGAGCCTACGAGTGATCTACTCGTGATAACCGGAGCTGCATCAAGCTCTCGGCTAATCCAAATGATTTCATGATAGGTCCAAACATATCGACATCGTGTACCATCATATCAGAGATTGTGTTCAGCGGAGAATCATGATGCTTTCATATGTTCCCTACGGAGGATCGGGATGCCGACATCCCGACGAAGGCGCTCACCAGGAGCAAGTTTGAATTCCACGAGAGCAGGGGATAGGGGTTGCGAGATAATCCATATCTTTCCGAGAGGGAGTGTTGAGAATGCGAAAAGATGATGGAGCTTAGTGAAATGAAGTCGCCTTCACTAAGTGGGCCCGCAGGAAAATTCTGGCGCAAAGTCTATTTTTAGACTATGTCTATTTTTAGACATACGGAGCATAATTCGGTGATTCCAGTTGGAGATTCTTGAAGCATGCGAAATGTTGGTAAAAATAGATGAGACTCTTATTTTTAGGTCCCAGGCTATTTTTAGACTGTATCTCCTAAAAATATGGAAGTCAAATATTATTTACCCTTAATAATATTTTGACTATAAACGATAGCTTACTCTCTTGGAGCACTTCGCTCGAGTCATGGAGGTGGCTCATGCAAATCGACGTGAGGAGTCACATGGTTCCTAGGGTTTGATGGCATCTTGCATGGTTGACTTCGGCTGGACTTCGATGGAGAAGTTTTGGAGGAGTTAATGAGACAGATAGTGGAGTTGTGTTCTGTTTATTTTAGTTGAACTAGTTGAGATTAGTTTAACTAGCTAATCAATTAGTTATGAGTGGAGTGAATTAAATATTATTTAATTCACTAATTAGTAACTCATTAGTCAACTCAAGAACACTTCAGTTCACTACGATGCATGATCGACTCGATGGAGACCCGATGGAAGAGGTAGATGAAAGGGTGAGTATAGCTATCAATTGGAGGATCGGTTTTGCATGGGATTTGCCATTACACTTGGAGGAATTTTCCATGACAATTGCGCAGTCAAGGCAAGGGGATTCGAACCTTGAACCTCTTCATATACAGGCCATGATTATGCAATAGAGGCAAGGCAGTTAGTGGTGTGTTTTGAACCCGAGACTTGTTCAAAACCAAGCTAGATTGTGAGTAACTTCATGAGAGAGTACTGAGTACTTGTGAGGAGTATTGTACTTGTTTGGTTACTTGATTTCTCCATTATAATATACACAATAGCTGCGGGGTTTTCAGCTATAGGATTTCCCCATACATACTGAGTTAATGTGTGATTGATTTGATGTGAGATCGCTTCTATTATTTCCGCATGTGACAATTAATTGTAGATGAGATTATGTGTTATGCATGCAATTCGAAATTGATGTGTAATCGGGTTAATCTCCATTGAATAAGTGATTTATTCAGCTAATTTCTACAGGGACTTGGCGCATGTGTGTAGATTTTCGAGCTTTGAACAAGATTACAGTAAAAAATCGTTACCCACTCCCAAGAATAGATGATTTGCTTGATTAGTTGAAAGAAGAAAAGTTTTTCGCTAAGTTAGATTTACGAAGTGGATATCATCAAGTAAGAATTACAGAAATTGATATATGGAAAACTGCATTCCAAACCAAACAAGGACTCTTTGAGTGGCTAGTTATGCCTTTTGGTTTATGTAATGCACCGAAAAATTTCATGCAAGTTATGGATATTGTTTTGCGACCATTCCTTGATGACTTTGTTATTGTGTACTTATATGAAATTTTAATTTTTAGTAAAACAAGAGAAGATCATTTCTTGCATGTGAATATAGTGCTTGATATTTTTAAGAAAGAGAAATTGTTTCTTAAGATGTCAAAGTGTGAGTTTGGAAAGACTTATTTGGTCTATTTGGGACATATTGTAGGAGGAGGAGAATTGAGGATTGATCCTTCTAAATTGGAGGCCATTGTGAATTGGCCCACACCCAAAATATTTATCAAGGTAAGAAGTTTCTTAGGTGCAGCTCAATATTGGAGAACGTTTATTGCTAACTTTTCGTCCATCGCAACTCCTATGCATGCAGGGACAAGTGTGAAGAAAGGCTTCCAATGGGGAGGAAAACAACATCAAGCTTTCAAAGCTTTAAAAGATGAGATCGTTTCAGCTCCAGTCCTTGCATTACCAAATTTGAAACAGTCATTCAAGATACAAACTGATGCTAGTGATTATATCATGGGCGCAATACTTTTGCAACATGGCAAGCCTATCGCTTTTCATTCTGAAACTTTTAATGGTGTTGTGACTAATTATCCTATATATGAAAAAAAACTATATGCGTTGATACAAAGTGTCAAGAAGTGGAAACACTAATTGATGGGTAAAGAGACTATTATACATACGATCACCAACCATTACAGTAATTGCAGTCACAAACAAAATTGCAGCAATCAAGACATTTTAGGTGGATGGGATTTCTTCAACAGTTTCACTTGGTTATAAGGTACAAGAAAGGTATTTTTAATAAAGTTGTAGATATTCTTTCAAGACCAATCATTAGTGCTTCTACTTTACTAAAAATGACTATGTTGTACATGAGAGTTACATAGAACAATATGCAAATGACATTGATTCTCAAGATGTGTATGCTAGTTTGAGTGAATGGAATCAAGTTGAAGAAAAATATTATCACATGCATAGAAATTTGCTGTTTCATTTGGGAAAGCTATGTATTCCACAAGGAGAGAGGCTAATTGTCATGAGAGAAGCTCATTCTTCTCTTATTGCTGGACACTTTGGGGTAAGCAAAACAATGGTGCATCTACAAAGGTATTGTTATTGGCCTCGCATGATATATAGTGTGTCACGTTTTATAAGAGGTTGTTCTATGTGTGCAACAGGTAAGCCTAGTAATAGGAATATTGGATTGTACACGCTACTACTGGTACCATCAAGGCCATGGGAAAGTGTCTCCATGGAATTTTTTGGAGGTATACCTATGTCAAGAAAACAAAATTATTATCTTTATGTAGTTGTGGATAGATTCAATAAAATGTGTATACTTATGCCATGTAAGAAAACCATTACTGCTGAACAAAATGTTGAACTTTATTTTCAAAATGTTTGGGTTCATTTTGGATTGCCAACTTCTATTGTTAGTGACAGGGATTCCAGGTTCATTGGGAATTTTTGGTCAAATCTATGGAGAATGATGGTCATAAAGTTGAAAAATAGTACCGCTTTTCATCCACAAATAGATGGACAAATTGAGGTGGTGAATAGAACAATTGTGCATTTATTGAGAGGATATTGCAGCCGCACATCCTAAGTTGTGGGATGGGCAACTGTATTACATTCAGCATGCTTACAACCGGGAAAAGCACTCTTCAACACAAACCTCACCTTTTGAAGTATGCTTTGGGTATTTTCCAAAATCTCCATTAGACTTCATCTTTGGTAAGGATGTTGAAATTAATGGCCATAGTGACATTGATAAGGCTCAAAAGTTCATTAATCAAATTTATATTATACATCAACAAGTTCAAGAATAGCTTGAGAAAAGTAAAAGAAAATACAAATAAAGGCATGACAAACATCAAGTTGATCACAAGTTTAAAGAGGGAGATGAGGTATGGTTGAACATTAGCAAAGAAAGGATGCAAGGGGAAGGTAAATAGCTCAAACCCATTCGTTATGGTCATTTCAAGATCATAAAACAAGTTGGTAATAATGCATTCCAACTTGACTTGCCTTCTTATATGCAAATGTATTCAGTTGTTAATGTTGAAAAATTACGCTTGTATGAGCCACCTTTGATCAATGATCAAGGAAGTGATGTTCAACTACCTTCTATTGAAGATTTCTTGCCAGAATTTCTGGATGAGCTCAAAGAAGATACAATTCTTAACAGGAGGACAACATCATCCAAGAGGGGAAGTGTTGACTACCTTCGAGTTGGGCTCAAAGGAACTAAACCAAGCAAGGAAAAATGGATGGAGGTTGAAAAGGTGAGGGAGTTGTACCCTCATTTATTGAACAAGTAATCAATTCTTTTGGGATCCAAAAGCTTCCCAATGGGGAGGAATGATCAGGAGTTCATAATTTTTTCTTAAAATTCAAAGTTATAGGATTGGGTTGAAACTAGGATGGTTGCGTAGATATCGTCTTCCTAATTCTGATGCCGTGAACAGTTCAAAAAACTGATGTCGTATGAGGGAGATATCACATTCTGATCAAAATGCCAAACAGGTAAAATTGCGATAGTTTGCCCTAGTTTGACTAGGAGGCACAATCAACAAAAGGGATGCACAGTTAGAAAAAATTGAATATTCCTTCCGAGGAACCAATCATGGTTTGACAAGTTTCCATTTTCAATTGGTCGAATGAGTTTGGAGGAGCCAATTAAAGGGCGCCACATGGCTGGCCCTGAGGCTGCCACATGGCCCTAAAACGACATTCTAAAATTTTGTTGAGGGTCCACAGGGATTGACCCCAAGACCTCCCGTCGGGCATGCACAGGCTTTACCGTCTGAGCTACGTTTATCACTTAACATCTATAGTTGTTCGCTTATACTTGTGGTTCATTGCAATTAGAGTTGGGTTTGGGAATAGTGGATGGTCCCAACCCGCTAGCGGTTCCACAAAGTATGTCACATGGTAGCATTTAAACTCCAACGAAAACTCCGCGGATAAAGCTTTAACCTTCCAGCTCAAAAACCTACCAGAATTCCTGTTATCTATGTCACATGATAGCGTTTAACATAACCATGTCTTCGCAGTCTGTGCTAACCCATGACTTCAACCGCAGTTACAACCATATTTCATTGCCAAGTTTCGCTCTGACGGTTAGGGAAGCAATTTGGGGGGTGAGTATGTGGCCACCCCCAACCACTAACATTTAATGCTACAGTAATTTTGGCGGAAAGTTGTCGGGCGCACCATTTTTGGCGACCTGTGCCTATTTTAACTCTAATAAGTGGAGCTTTTCTAGGTGAAACTTGGCAAAAGAGTAGGAGACTCAATTTTCGCCCATTTCTAGTGAATGAAGAGTCATTTTTGAATAATTGGAGAATTTTGGAGCCATTGATGCAGAGAAAATAGCCATTAGAGCATTATAACTACATGTAATAGAAAAATTTTGAGCATAATAAAAGATGGACATGCCATTGGGAGTTGGACTAGCAGATGTAGCCCAGGAGGGGTGAACTGCTTCATCATTACTGCTGTGTAAAATTCATGTGGTGAATTATTTCTTTGTTTTACACTATTGTTCAGTGTTATTTAAGCTTTTTTTATGCTTCTAATTCACTAAAAGTCATCTACATTTCATGGAAAAAACACCTTAAACCTCATGTAAACTAATGAACTGATTATGCACATGTTTTTAGATAGAAAATACACTTAGCACAACAAAACTAACATATTCATTTTAGATCAGCTCCAAAGGTTTTTTTACTATCCAATTTGAAACCCATGAAGGCCTAGAAAAAGTATTGAATTATGGACCCTAGTTTTGGGGAAGAGCTAGGATCTTTATCAACGCATGGTTCTCAGATTTTGAAGCCAAAAAAATGGTGGTATCAACAATTTCATATGGGTAAGGCCACCAAAGCGCCCCCCCCCCCCACCCCCCACCCCCCCCCCCACCCACACCCCACCCCCCCCCCCCCCCCCACCCCACCCCCCTTTTCTGGCACTACAAGGTTTTAGAGGAGACTAGAAACACCTTGGGAAAATTCAAAAATATGAACCTAGAAAGAACAAAGAAATGCCTATTTACCTTTTCCATAATATGTGTAGAAATAGACCTCAACAAAGGTCTACCTGATCACATTTAGTTGAAGCAAAAAAAAATTCTATGGACTCAAGTATTAGATGATGAGAACATGGAATTTAGATGTTTAATTTGCTATGAAACAAGATACTTGCAGAACATATGTCCACATTAAAAAATATTCCAAAAAATAAAAAGTGACAGACCCATAAATCAAAAGGAATATGGAAGCCACATTGAGAATTAGGGTTTGGTTCACCTGCAAATTTTTACCAGGAATCACTGTTGTGTAATAGCTCGAGGCATACAGTGAAGGTGCACAATGGAATGGAGATTAAGAGCTCAAAATTCTCCACAACGATGAATGATGGATGAGTATGGTTCTATGTATCGAGGAATGGTATTTCCCCTGTGGAAAAATGTTTATGGCCTTCGAGGGAAAGTGACGGAAAAGTCTTGTGAAATATACTCATGTTTTGGCTCTTCATGTGACTGATGAAAAGGTACAAAAATTAATTAAGGGCCTCATAGATTATATTCCCAACAATGGCTGGGAAATTTTGGGGTTTTTTTTTAGTGGGTAAGCCCAATAGGGATAAGGTTCAAATACCCTTTTCTTTTAACTCTCGGCTCATATATGTTCAAAGGCTTGATTTTGGTCCACATAGAAGAAATCACTTGCACACAAAAAAGATATGTTTACACAAGGATGTTTCCCATACTCTCACAATTTTTAGCCAAACCAAATACTAGAAGATCCAAAGCAGAAAAGCTTTCATATTTTCATTTAAAATATAAATGGGATGTCCTCCCTATTCTAGACCAGGGATTCAAATTCGGTGGAAAACTTGAAGCAACACACCGAATTCAAGTTGAGAATCCCTACATATTCTTAGTGCCTTATTTTCAAAGGGAAGACGCGTCAGGATTATTCCCAGATGAAGGAAAATTGCATCTTAAGGAACACTACCATAGTCTTGAACCTGAGGCTGTGAGGAGGAGATCTAGGTCCCAGAAACTCTAGGGGATATTCTTCCTACAAAGGACACAACACAAGGAAAGGATTCAAATCCAATAGATCAACCTCAATACAACCCAAGGCCCTACATTGTAGAATAAATGAAACAAGTGCCTGCCATGGAGGCTAATCTTCCAGAGGTAAACTATATTTTTTTTACTCCTCAATCCAAAGTTGTGATTTTTTGGATCAATGGTTTTTGGCCTAAATTCGACGCTTTATATCAGTGGGTATTTTCATCCTGGACCCCCAATTGTGATTGTTATTTTTTCTCCAAAGAGTCTTTTTATTGTCTAATTTGAAACTCATGAATACCTAAAGAAAGTATTGAATGATGGACCCTAGTTATAGGGAAGAGCTAGGTTTTTCATCACCCCATGGTTACCATAGTTTGATGCCATAAAAATGGTAGTATCAACAATTCCGGTATGCATAAGGATTATAAATGCCCCTCCCTTTTTGGCACCACAAGGTTCTAGAAGAGATTAGAAACACCTTGGGAAAATTCAAAAACATGGACATAGAAAGAACATAGAAAGGTCTATTTACCTTTTCCATAATTTATCTAGAAATTGACCTCAACGAAGGCCTACCTAATCACATTCAGTTGAAACACAAAATGTTCTATGGACTCAAGTATTAGATTATGAGAACACGGGATTTAGATGTCGAATATGTTATCAAACAGGTAACTTGTAGAACACATGTCCACAGGAAAAAAAGATACCAAAAAATAAAAAAGGATAGGCCCATAAATCAAAAGGATGGTAGCCCTCTGATCCTTACCTCTTAGAAGAAAAAAAAGAAACCATGGAGAACCATCTAAGGAAAGAAGAAGAGTATGCAAAGTTAAAAAATGGCACAATATCCAAAACACATAATGACATCAAGCCACAAGAGATCCAGACACCAAAATAGCATAAAAATGAGGCACATACAAAAAATGAGACGGAGGCACAAAGAGAGCATGTGCTTCTAAGAGCTCAAACTCAAACAAATAATCCTCACCAAAGACAACTAGATGTGATTTGGCAATGGTTTCAATTGTTTCGACAAGAGGGGGTGGTAGAAAATATAGAAAACAAAAGACAAGAAAGATAAGTGTTTATTATTAGCTCATAAGCCGCGAGATTTATCTTATGAAATGATTTTAGTATTTGCAAAATGTAATTTTATTCCTTATTTCAAAATGAACAAAATTACGAGTATTCTCTCTCTCTCTCTCTCTCTCTCTCTCTCTCTCTATCTATCTATCTATATATATATATATATATATATATATATATATATATATATATATATATATATATATATTGATGCTGTTCTTCTGAATCCATTGTATCTAAATAATTTTGAGTTGATATTTTAAATCAGCTAGTTTGATTCATTATAAAGCAATTTAAAATAATATTTTTCTAAAATAAGAGGGAAGTAAAAAAACCTAATACTAAACCATGAAAATTATAATATTATTATATATAAATCACCAAATAATAAAAATTTAAAACAATAATCTTTTTTGTTTTATTTTTCTTAATATAAGAAATAAGAGGTAATCATTAGAAGTGGAGTACAAAGCCTATGATGAAGTTATGAGGTTTTATTTTATCAAAGTGGTGAGAACTTTTGATAGTGGAATGAATATGTTTAACTATATATATTGTGTGATTGTAAGTTACATATTTTAAAAGAAGAAAATATTTTATTATTTTCTAGAAGTTATTATTTCACGTTATATATGTATATTGCGGTAAAATTCTGTGGTGAAAATTTTGCGGTGAATTTTCTCCATTACTACTTGGGTCTGTGGTAAATTTTCTGGATTAATACTTGGGTCTGCAGTGAAAATTTTGCGGTGATTTTTCTCTATTAATACTTGGGTTTCTCTATTAATACTTGGGTATGCGGTGAATTTTTTGGATTAATACTTGGGTCCGCGGTGAAAATTTTGCGATGAATTTTCTCCATTACTACTTGGGTTTGCGATGATTTTTTCTCAATAAATTTTCAGACGTGGGCACTTGAGGTCTGCTGTCTGATTTGCTGATATTCAGGTGCACACATTCCTTATCTTTTTCTAATACATATCTACTCATATATTCTCAAGTATGAATAATTCACCACAGCTACCAAAGATTACCAAAGGTATACCTAGCATAGTTACTCTACAGAGCCTTTATGAGTATATAGAATCTTTAGATAAATGTAGAGAAGAAAGAGAAGTCAAGCTACAAAACGAGTTAGAAGCCATGCTGGAAAATAAATTCACATCTCTTGAAGACAAGATCCAAAAACAAATAGAAAATAAAATAGAACTATTGGAGAATAAAATGGAGGCAATGGAAACTAGGTTGCAGGTCATAGAAAAAAAAAACCAAGATACGAACCAAACATCCCATCAAGGAGATGCTAATAATATAGAGAGTCTTAAAATGAAGGATATGATTAAAGAACAAAAAGAAAAATTTAACAACAATATCACCCTAAATAGTGGGGCAGGTAAATTAGATATCGAACCAATTAAAGATGAAATGAAAAAATTGATCGAATTATACCATTAGCGTAATAAAAGGGCCTTGAACCTTATAATATTCAATTTGAAAGAGGCGGTAGATGAGGATACTTTAGCCATAGCCCAGACAAAATTACATAATAGATTACAAATTGAAACCACGTGTCTCACAGAAGCAACAAGGTTAGGGAAATTAACTAAGAATAAAGGAAGGCTGATCTAAATAAAGGTGAGCTCTACTGACCATAAGTATGGCATACTTAGTAAAAACTCAAGTCTAAAAGGAACGAGAATATTAATAAATGAAGATCTCATTCCAGAAGATCAAGTAGAATTAAGAAAGGAGGTTCAAAAGGTAAAAGAAGCTAGGAAGGAAGGAAAATGGGCAATAATCAGAAATAGAAAAGCAGTTATTCGAGATAGAAACCAAAAAGATAGTAATAAATAGAAATTCAACATGCTTCGAATTCTTTCTTGGAACTGTCGGGGCTTTCCATGGAACAAAGGCCCCAAGCTAAGTTGGATCTCAAATGATGTTGAAATTATATTTCTTGTTGAAACTTGGGAGCACGAAGAATCTAAGGTCCCTAACATAGATGGCTTTGCACTATGGTCTACCTGGAACAAGCGATCCTCTAGTAGAGGCATTGAGGGCATATCTTGCTACATTAAGAAAAACATCTCCCCCCATGCTAGGATTTATAAAAACGACCCTTACAACCAATATAGTTGGATTTAGATTACTGACATTAATGATAAAAATACCTACATAGAAATCTGTTATTTCCCCCCCATTAATTCTAACTTCTATAAGAAAAAGAATCTAGATAAAAATAGTCCTTACAATGGTTTAGAGAATGATATTTCTAGCCTAAGGAATGAAGGTAATATCCTTTTAATGGGTGAATTTAATGCTGAACTTCAAGCAACCAAGCTATTCTTCTAAGCAATCCTTCCAACCCCAATCCTCTTTGGTTAGACGAAGACCTTACTCTGGCTAGCCGGTACAAAAGGAGCTCTGAAGACCTCAAGGATAATTTGTTTGGGTCGGAGCTAGTCAAGCTCTGCAGTGCTCAGGATCTCATAATTTGCAACGGTCTAAAGAAATGGCCCAATTCTAGCAAGATGACCTGCATCCATGGGCTTGGAAGGAGCATGGTATACTATTTTATTTCTGATCTCCCTTTATACAATGAAATAATAAATTTTGACATCTTAGACGACCACGAGCTTGAATCTAATCATAGGCCTTTACTCATAACTCTCAATTTTTTCATGCATAGAGATCCCATAGAAGATAATCCTTATAGTCAAAAGAACTTAATCTTTGATAGAAATAAAAAAAATCTCTTTCTAAATGAATTAAAAACTAATTTGCTTCCTTTATCTAGTATAGACAACATAGATGACCTCTATCATAATTTTACTCAACCCTCTCATATTCTATTAACAAGTTCTCAATTGAATTCTCAAGTAATAAAAGAAATAGCAAAACCAACCCATGGTATGACAAAGATTGTAAAAGTGCGAGGAGAGCAATTAAGGAAGCTGTTGATGAATCTCTCAAAATTAACAAGATAAAAATCTACAAAGCCCTAACTAAAAGGAAAAAAAGGCAATATATTCGTAAAAGACGAGAGAATCTCTTACACCTCTCTAAGGTGGCTACAAAGAAATTCTGGAGGCAAATTCTAACTAGGAAAACTAAAGATAATAATAAAATTGCTTTACACAACTGGAATTCCTATCTTAAAAAGCTTTATGAATCTCCAAATGCCAGGGATTTTGAAACCATGCTCACAATGAAAGAAATTTTCTCATTAGAATACATTGATTTTGGGGTTAAACGCCTGGAAAATGGGAAAGCTAAAGAAATTGAAGGTTACCAGGCAAAAATCTTAAAATTGGAGGTCCTGTCCTCATCCCCCACATCCATAAGCTTTTCAACCAAGCGGTCAAGCAAGGGTTCCCTAAACCTTGGAATCAGAGCCTCATTATCCCTATTTTTAAAAGTGGAGATACAAATAACCCCTCTAATTATCGAACAATTATGATCAACCCTCTCTTAGCCAAGTTATATGGTATTATTTTGGAAAAGAAGTTGAGCATTTGGCTTGAAAGTGAAGGTAAGCGGGCTAAAGGCCAAGTGGGTTTTAGAAGGCAGCACTCAACAACGGACCACCTCGTTACGCTTAGGATCATTGTGGAGGAATGTCGTAATGATAAATCCAATCTCTTATGTTGCTTTGTGGACTTTAGAAAGGCTTTTGATACGATTCCTAGAAATAACCTATGAAATATATTAGAAGAGCTAAATGTTCCTTTCGGGCTAAGAGCGACTGTTATAAGGTTATACGAGAATTTAATTGCCAAGTTAAAGAGCAATTAGGGGTGTTCGAAAGATATTAAGTGTAATATCAGAGTTAAACAAGGTTACCCCCTCTCGCCTACCCTATTTGGCATTTACATCGATAAGCTAGAAGGTTGTTTAGAGGAAGCAGGATGTGCTAGCATGATCTTAGTTGGGATTGTCATCATCCTTCTTCTCTATGCGGACGATATTGTTCTTCTCGCAAGGTGCCCATATGATCTTGATAAGCAACTTAGACTTCTTAAGGATTTCTGCTCTACCATGGGTATGTCTGTTAACACTGACAGAACAAAAGTTATGATTATCAAATCCAAGAAGGACACTTACGCTAATTTTATGTATGACAATATTAACTTGGAGGAAGTGTCTTCTTACAATTACCTAGGAATTGATATTCATCACAAGCTCAACTGGAACTATAGCATTCAGAAAAGGATTAATGGGGGGTGGAAAGCTTATTTTGGTCTTGAAAATAATTGTAAAATGACAAACCTCGTAATGTGGGATAGAAAGAAGTTCCTCTTTGAAACTTTAGTCACTCCTGTTATCTTATATGGATGTGAGGTTTGGGGTTGCAACATCTCTAGAGAATCTTGGAGAAATATTGAGCAAATCCAGAAGCGTTTTATAACGTATAACCTTTAAATTAAAAGCAATACACCCTATCCTATTCTCTTTATAGAAGTGGGTCTTCCCCCTATTGAGAGCCTAGCTATGACTAGGCTTCTGTTGTACAAGCACAAGCTCAATAGCATAGGAGACCATAGAATTCCTAAGCTAGCTTTAAATTCTAGCCAAAACCACCTAAGGCTTAAATGAGGTTGGTATAAAGACACCAGGGCCTAGTTAAACCATTGGGAGATCGACGAGAATGTTGCATTGCAAAACATCAATAACATTAAAAAAATTGTTACTTCTAAGTTCAAAGAAAAAATGTGGTGTGAGAAAGATCTAGCAGCTAAAAGAAAATCAAGGTATTATAAGGAGGTCATCAACCCCACCTTAGAAGATCAAAAGTATCTCTCTATTTTAACTAGCTCAAAGAAGAAAATTAATATAGCCAAGATTAGAACGAACTCTCATGAGCTCTATAGGGAAACAGGTCGTTGGATAGTACCTAAAACACCATGGATGGAAATGATCTGCCATCTCTGTGAGAATATGAACATCGAGGATGAAAATCACTTCCTCTTAGAGTGCCCCACGTACAACCACATTAGAGCTCAATTTCATAATCTTTGTTGCAATATTGACCTTCTTAGCCTTTTAAGATGTCAAAATTATAGTGAACTCGGGAGGCTTCTCTCCAAGCTTTTTGAGCATAGGAATAAAATATTAAATAAAATTAAATAACTCTTTTCTTTAGGTCCGATAGACCAAAGATTGGTCTCAGTGGACGTTAACCATCATCATCATCATCATCATCATTGTGTTTTTGTATTATTATTATTTTTTATAAAATAAAATAATTAAAAAAAAAGATTTATTTTATAAAAAATAGATTTTATTTGTATTTGAAAAATAAAATAAAAAATAAAAAATGTTTTAATATTTTTAAATAATAATTTCATTTATATAAATTTATTTTTCAAAATTTAATAAAAATAATTATTAAAGTTGAAAAATGTCTTTCGGATTAATCACATAATTAGGATTTGTTCGACGTTTCGAACCAACTAATGTGGTTCATCCTCAGGACAAGGTGAAGAAGAAGATCAATCTCATTGAATAAATAGAAGGATGCATCATTTCCCGATGATAGCTATTAAAACTAGCCGTTATTTAGTTAATTAGTTAGAGAATTTAAAAGTTTTAATTATTTAAAAATATTATTTAGAATGGTCAACAAATATTATAAATTAGTAAATTGATTAAATTATAAATTTTAAAATAATAAAGGGAAAAATATTAAAATAAGGGGGAGGGGGTAAATAAATAATAATAATAATAATAATACTAAAATAAAAATAAAAAGCAGGGATGGAGTAATATATATATATATATATATATATATATATATATATATATATATATATATATATAACAAAATAATAATATAGAAACGAGGGAAAATCTAAACAAGAGGAATTAGCATAAAAACAAAAGCCAGAGAAAAGGATACAAACAGAAGAGGAAAAATGAAACAAAGGGATATATATATATATATATATATATATATATATATATATGTAACAAAATAATAATATAGAAACGAGGGAAAATCTAAACAAGATGAATTAGCATAAAAACAAAAGCCAAAGAAAAGGATACAAACAGAAGAGGAAAAATGAAACAAAGGGAAGAGGATAAAAGAAAACAACACCTAGGGGGCCGAATCACTTAGAGAGGGCTGGAATCCAACTCTTACTTAATTTCCACCCATCAACTCTGTTGAGATTTATAGGATGTCTCTCAATTTCAATAGACTCCCTCAGCTTTCTATGATGAAAGTGATCCAGCCTGGCAATGACTTTGGAATCTTCAATGCAAACATGGTGAAACGATTTCCCAGCATGCTCCACAAGAGCAGAAGTATGGGATCGACTGTGCCTAATGTGTGCAGCATGCTCGTGGATTCTCTGTTTAATGGATCAACCAATTTCCCCAATATAGGGAGTACCACATGAGCAAGGTATTAAATAAATGTCTTTCATGTCCTTTGGGTCTATAGGGTCCTTAACTGATCCGAGAGAATTCTTGATAGCATAGATAGGTCTAAAAGAAGAGGCGACATTATTTCTCTTAAGGACATGGGCAATTCTATTAGAGGTCCCTTGGATAAATGGGAGATTCACCTTGGAGATAGGATCTGACTGAGAAGATTTGTCTCTTGAGACTTTAACGGCTTTTTGAAAGGCCTTCAGAACTTGAGATATACTATACCCATTAATCTCAAACACATCCAGAAGATGGGATTTCTCCGACTCCAAATGGCTATCATCAGATATCCTAAGAGCCCGGGTAGCCAGAGTGCAGAGAACACCAAATTTCTGAGCAGGAAAATGATGAGAATCAGCATGAAGATACTTCTCAATGTGAGTCTTCTTGTGGAAAACTTGGTGAGAAATAGAACCATCTTCCCTTCTAGAGAGAATAATATCTAAGAAGGGCAGGCAACCATCCACCTCTACTTCCATCATGAATTTGATGAAATCATATTGGGAATTCAGGTGATTAAGAAACAAATCTAACTTCTCCCGACCATGGGGCCAAATGACACAAGTATCATCCATGAACCTATTCCACTTCTTTGGGCGAAGTTTAATATTAGATTTTTCCCTCATATATATATATATATATATATATATATATATATTTATTTATTTACCCCCTCCCCCTTATTTTAATATTTTTCCCTTTATTATTTTAAATTTTATAATTTAATCAATTTACTAATTTATAATATTTGTTGACCATTCTAAATAATATTTTTAAATAATCAAAACTTTTAAATTCTCTAACTAATTAACTAAATAATGGCTAGTTTTAACAGCTATCACTGGGCAATGATGCATCCTTCTATTTATTCAATGAGATTGATCTTCTTCTTCACATTGTCTTGAGGGTGAACCACATTAGTTGGTTTGAAACGTCGACCAAATCCTAATTATGTGATTAATCCGAAAGACATTTTTCTACATTATGGATCACAAAAGTCTTAGATCTAACATTATTAAAGTTATAAAGTAAAATATTTTTAATAGGTAAGGAGTTAATGAAGAATTCTTTCGGATTAATTACATTGTTAGGATTTGGTCAACCTTTTGAACCATTTAATGTGATTCATT
The DNA here is from genome assembly GCA_034641835.2 of Pinus albicaulis. NCBI lineage: Eukaryota > Viridiplantae > Streptophyta > Pinopsida > Pinales > Pinaceae > Pinus > Pinus albicaulis. Next base: position 27,559,427 of record CM076576.1, read on the forward strand.
CTCAAGACGAACCACATCCTGGTGTCATTTAGAATTTCAATTATTCAATGATAATGATATCACTCTTTACTGATTTACAATTATAACGAGTCTAGATCTATTTTAACTCTCGATCTACGAAGCACCCAGAGAGATCTAAACACTTGGTATATTGGAGTTAAGATGGATCTAGGCTAATGCTAGGTTGGTTTATATATATATATATATATATATATATATATATATATATATATATATATATATATATATATATATATATATATATATATATATATATATATATATATATATATATATATATATATATATTTGATCGATTCAAAATGTTAAACATTACAACATATCTACCATATTGGGATCAAATGCTTACATAGGAGTTAAATTTACTTAGGAACCTCAAGTATAAAGATTTTTTTTAACAAAAAGTGGATCTGTTGACATGAAATTTTGGATAAAATATAATATTATAGTATTATATTTTACCCAAGATTTATTACCACTCCCACCCATTAAAAATTAGTTAGGGACGGGGGAATTACTAATTAAAATGTAATATTTTACATTTAACCTAATATTTCCTATCTCCCCAACCTAAAATTTTACTCAATATTTCCCATCACCCCTCTTAATTTTATTTATAAGTTTGTTTACTTTTAAATTTCAAATATAAAGAAAAATTACAATAAAAAGTGGACAAGTTAAGGGGAAATATTGGGTAAAATATAATATTATAGTATTATATTTTATTAATATTTCTAGCAACTTAGTAAAATGTGGATGAAGGTAGGCATAAGCATTACATAAAATGTAATAATTACATTTTACCTAATATTTCCCCACCTCCTCCCCTCACCCCATCTCACTTTAATAGTTAAGCTTATTCATTTCTAAACTTACCATTCTAGATAGAGAGCTCTACTTCTATAACACATTAATAACACATAAATTAAGAGAATATATTACATATATTATATTAAAATGATTAGCAAAGAAGCCATTTGAATGAGTTATGTATTCTTGGCATTCCAGCTGAACCTTATTGTTCTTAAAAATACCTCCTATTTCTATAACACAATATTGCACATAAATTAAGAGAATATATTACATATATTATATTAAAATGATTATCAAATAAGCCATTAGAATAAGTTATGTATTATGGGAAATCATGCTTAACCCTATTGTTCTTAAAAACACCTCATATTGCTATAACACATCATTACACATGAATTAAGAGAATATATTACATATATTATATGAAAATGATTATCAAAGAAGCCATTAGAATAAGTTATGTATTATGAGAAATCCTGCTTAAACATATTATTCTTAAAAACACCTCCTGAATCATTGAATAACCTCTAGAAATGTTTGAAGTTTCTACACATACATACACATTATGTATTCATCTATTCAACGATAGAAACGAAACATAAAAAAATACATAGGGCCACCGAATTTGAAGCTTATACACTTGTATACACATTATGTATTCATCCATTCAACGATAGAAATGAAACATACAAAAAGACATAGTGCCACTTGACAAATCTATACAAATTCTCAGCGCAAACATATCCATAATTTTTTTTTACCTTTATAAGCTACATTGATTCAACGTCATCATTTTCTACAACTAATTATGTATCTAAATATAACATCAAACTAAGATGGATCTAGGCTAGTTTAGTTTCCCTCTTGAATAAGTTATATTCCACATGAATACCATGGGTAATTTTTTATTTTATTTTTATTTTTATATAGTTTTTATTTTATTTCGTTATTTATATTTTATTTTCACCGAGTTAAAACGTTTACATTATATTACGTTACATTAAGGTATACATCTCTATCGTACTTTGATTTTATTTTTACCTAGTCAAAATGCTTACATTACATTACATCATGTTACATTATACCCTGATGAAGGTGTATTCCCGATATCCCCTATCCGACGAGTAGAGTAAATGGATTCAAGTATGCTTCATCTGTTCCGATGACACAAACATCAAAACATGGTAATACATGTGTGCAATGGAAATGGGTTGGGGTTTGGTGGTCCTCGAGGTTGTAAATTAATCCCCTCACATGTTCTGTGTGTGGAAACATCATGGGCTTGTACGCAATACCATAGGGAAAGGGAAATGTCAAGGGCGATTAAATGCCCTCAACTGCAGAGCAAAGAAATCACATGTCCTAGGATCTCAAGCGAGATCATTCCTTCTATCAACCTTGATATGGAGAACCCCTGCAATGGTGGATTGGTTACCTGGTTAGATCACTCTAACAGAGGCTTTACACTCATTAATGACTTTGTCGTATGTTCCTATCTCGAGCTTGTTACGTTCAAGTTCGACTGCGACACTTGGACAACATTGTGCAGGTTTCAAGGCTTAATCTCTTTTTATGGTACTAGGTTCGACATCCATGAAATGGTTTATATATACCCTCGAATGTTAGTAGGGTGGAAAAATTTTGTTTCATGGTCAAGGTTTAGGTATCCATTGTCTTTGCTTTGTGCATTCTTTTAGTGTTGGTTGCTCTTATTGTCAAATTTCTTTTAACATAGTCTTCTGGAATTGGGTTCTTCATCAATGTTTGTATGTTATTCTTACACAACACAGGTATTGGGTCATCCTTAAAAATTGTGTTGAACTTATCATTTACCTCTCTACAAGCGTCTGATCCATCAAGAGTGTCATTTAATTGTCCATTTCTTGTATGTGGGGTGTGGTATTCTGGTTCTTGTTCAATCAAGTTTTGAAACTAGTTTCACTGATAAAATCATGTGTTATTTCTCTTCCTCCTCGGGGTTCCAGGGATTTCCATTTATACATTCCTTACTATGGCTTTCTATTTTCCAATCGTATTCCAAGTCTCTTCATTCACGACCCAGCTAATATACTCTCATATATGTACCACAATTGCGAAGTATTTTGCCTTGTAATATTTGTTGTAAATTGTAGTCTTTCTATTCGTGTTTGAGTCATTATATTATCATATAGGTACCAAAATTGGGTAGTGTTTCGCCTTGTAGGCTTTGTTGGATATTTTTTTCATTGCAGGTACACAATGGCTCCAAGATGAAGACTGTTAGTGCGACAAGGTAGTGCATCGGTTGCGCCTTCCTCAAGGCATAGGCGACTTTTTGCGTGGGAATTTTTCACCAATTTCTTTGATGTTTCCCCCCTTGAAGTCAGGAAAGAAATCATCAATCTAGAAGAAAAGTGATTCGGAGGCTGTAAATACTTCTATGATTCATAGATAGCTGCAAGTAATGTGAAATGGATACCAGAACCTGGTAAATTAAAAAGAAGAAGAATTATCATTTTACACTCCATTTCTCATTATCGCTATATGGATACATTGCTTAACATGGTGATTTGAGACAAGCAAGTGGAAAACTACAAGCTCTTTGCAGGACAAGAGGAGATAAAATGCATATTGTGGGATATCATATACAACCTTGATGATATTGTCGTTACGTTAACCTGTGTGGAGCGTTTTATAGTCTCTAATTCAGACACTGATTCTAATGCTCAAAATGATGAGGATGTGGTCATCAATGTTGTGCCTCTCAATGTCATTCCGACCAACCCTAGAATGCCTCAAAATAACACTCAAGTTGCGGACTCTCCTAGTTCGCCAGTCATTATCCTCGACTACTTTTCAATTCTCATATTTGCTCTACATTTATAGTATCATACTTGTTATGTATTTGGTTGTAGTTTCTATTTTTGTATATAAGTATCCTACGAATAACTTGTATGTCAAATATTTGGAACAATTATTCAAAGGTGCCCTTAACTGAAATGTATCTTCCAAATGGTCACCTTACATATACAAAGTTCAGTTTTTGACAGTTGGTATTTTGACTTATATGGACTTAGTAAGATGTAATCCGTACAAGCCAGGAATGTTGGAATTTTGGAAAATCTCATGTGCTAACAACACATGTATTTATTTTAGCTATCAATAATATTTTTCCTATATTTACCAAAAAAACACACCATGTTACATTACACATCTCTACCATACTGGGTTGGAAAGCACCTCTCAACCCATTAAAAAATTAATAATTTTATTAAGGAAATACAAAATATTATATTATATTTTAAAATAAAAATATTATATTCAAAATCTAGAATCCAAAAAATATAAATATTGAATTAACTATTTTACTTTAGTTATTATTTTATTTTATTTAATTTTAATTTTAATTTTATTTAATTTTTATGTCTATGTAATTTGTCTAATTCAAAATGTTAAACAAGACAACATATGACATGATAGTACAATATCTCTACCATATTATACTGGAGAGCACCTCTTGGTAAAATAATAATATTATTATGCCTCTTTACATCAATAGTTTATTAGGTCAATTAAAAATTAGAAAATATGTACATCTTACTTCTTTTTTTTATTAATTATTTTTAAATATCATTTTTTTAATTAAAAGAATTGGATTTTATAGATTAGTGCATAATAATTAAAATAAATATATAACGATTATTTTAAAACAAAATTAATTTATTTTTAGTTTTAGTAATAATATTTTATTGAGGAGAGCTATGGCAAGAGCAGGTGATATGGTTTATGCATCGAGGGTACCGGTTACCTCGGCCGCCTCAAATAGGCTCTTGGAGGCTAGGGGGGTTACTCTGAACTCGTGGCCTCTGGCCTTAAACATTGGTGAAGTCGGTACGAGGGATGCACGCGGGAGTATAACAGATGTTGAGGTTAGGGATTCTTGGAACCCTCATCCGCGGACCCCAGACTCCCTATTTTCATTTACTGTTGTGAGTATGGGATAGATCACACATCTCTCGAACCCAACATCATTTTAATCCACAGGTATGGTGCTGGAAAGCTGGAACCCTTGTCTTGGAAGGAATGGGTAGTGCAGAGTAGCGATTTTTTCCCTGAAGAGATTCAACAAGGGCGCATGAAGGCGGCTGGAAGCCCAACGAGTACCCCATACATATTAAAATAGAACTTTGTATCTCCAAGACCAATATTGGAGACTTGGATCCCCAAACGTATCCTTGAACAGGGTTGAATCAAAGAGGGGGGTGGGTCATACCCCTGTTCTACCCGAATATGCGTCTCGGCCCCCACTGGGCTAAATACCTCAGCGACCACATAGCTTCTGCTGCCTCAAGATGACAAAAGCAGAAATCCTGATACATGTAGGCATCACCCATATTTGTCGTGGAATCATTGTAACCATTGTCCCAAAACGTACACACAATTATTGGGGCAAACAGAACAGGCACAGAAAGGAGACAAAAAAAGGAATCAACCATTACACATCATGTAACCCCAACCTGTTTTCAAATTTTCATTAGACCCCTGTGGGGAAGAATGTATTATTATGAGTATACGATAAAAAGAGGGTGATAAATATGAAACATAATATTAGGCATACATTGGGATATCCCATACACATGAAATCACTAATCAATGGAGGTAGATCTTTACAAGATTCCGGGATAGTCAAGGAATAATTCATAATCACAAGGTTAACCATTACCCTCAACTTGCCGCTGAGAGGATGAGCAACATAACATGGCAAATCAAATGGCCATGGGAATGCAAAGGGGTGCAATACCTCAAAACAGGACCCCCTAAAGGAGGCCCCTCATACAGGAACATCTTACAGGGGAAAAATAAATCAGATGCTCCTTCTGGACCAACGGACAACAACCCTAGCCCTTACATAGTAGAGAAATTGAACGTCACACCAGAACTAAACATATAAATTCCAGAGATTGATCATCATCGCACCTCATTGGAATCACAAGCTATCATATGCACATTTAACTGCTTTTGGTCTAAACCAATGGAGCTCTTTCATTGGATTTTCACAAACTGGACCATGGACTACAAAATTCATCTCTGCTCCAATGGATTTTTCATTGTCAAATTTTCAACCTGGGAAGCCAGAGACATTATACTCCAAGAGGGACCATGGGTATAGGGATCTACCAGACTCTTCATTACACAATGGTTTTCGGACTTTGATGCAAACACTATGACTGTATCTACAATGCCAGTTTGGGTCCAGCTACACAACCTTCCCCTTCATTTCTGAAACGACTTTGTTCTAGAATCTATTGGGAACATCATTGGGCGATAGATCAAAACAGATACACAACGTTTGGAGGAGAGAATATACACTTTTGCTCGTATTTGTGTGGAAGTGGATCTCAGCAAAGGATTATCAGAAAGTATATTGTTAGTACACAAACAACAAAATTTGATGCAACATCTAGATTATGAAAACACGACGTTCATATGTCGAATTTGCAGGCAGATCAGACACTTACAAAACACATGCCCTGATGCAAAAAGAGATAACATAAAAAAGAAGGCAGAGAAAGCATCCAAAGGGTGGAAATTTCCCCCATGTGGACTAGAGAAGGATGTAGAAGAAGAAGTGATAGATCCCATCACCAATGAAAACAAGCAGACAACAATCAAACTGGATGCTCAAGGAAATGAAATGCAAGATCTAGTTGAGCTAATATCCCCGGATCAGTCAGTAAAAGAACTTGTGGCACAATACAATGGAGGTAATAAAAGGCACCATTCATCAAATACCTCAGACTCAGACAAAGACAATGGAGCACCTATAGAAGATAATCATCTTGTCCATGTCTCCTCCATGCCATCACAGGGTGAATGGCGGAAAGTTAAGAAGAAGAAAGGGAGAAAAACTTAATTTTCTCCCCATTTATATTTTTAGTTTATCTTGTATAAACATTGAACACCAGCCTTAAATGGTTGTTAGTCAAAATATCAACGAATACAACATGTAATTTTATTTTCATTAACAAAATTATGACTTTTTCTTCAGAAAAAAAAAAAATAATAATTTATTTAATTTTAATTTTTTTGATAAAATTAATAATATTTATATTCCTATTATGATTTATTTATAGAAGACAAAATTGATTAAAAAATTACACTTAACAAATATGATACCATTAAATATATAAACATACAATACTAAAGTGAATAATTGCAACCCTGTCAATTATCATAATTCATGAGAATAATTTAAAGGATGAATAATTTTTGGAATATTGGTACATAGTTGAGTACAATGGACGTGTGCCATAATAATACGAAATAGGAAATTGAGTTAAAAAATAGTGGTATGGGTTTAAAACTCTTTATATAATATTTATGATATATTAATATTAAAATTGTGTATAATGTTTCATATTATTATAAATATAATGTGAAACAATCTTACAATATTGTTAAATTTTCCTTCCTAATTAAATTATTTGTATTTTTACGAGTTGAGCGTAATGAATATCATATCTGCATCGCTTAAATATTAAAATGAGGGATAATTATATAGATCTTAGTGTTGGATAGGTTGTGCTTGTTTCTTGTCATTGAATCAAATGTATATGTGCTTATACATCTGCATACATATATTCTGTGGTATATAATGGTGTCATTTGTAAGATGTTTGGGATCCATACAATTTGTTTACGTAATACTAGTATAAAAATCAGAGTTCAAGGATCCATAACATTATTTTTTTAATTATTGTTGATTAAAATAGACCAGTTTTGATTTTAATTAGGGTGTTTAGTTTCTAAGGTTATGTTGACGGGATTATTTGTCCGGCCAATAGCAGGGGATCTCCCCGGTAGAAAGTTCCAATTAGACCTTAAACCGTTTGGAATAGGGATCCCGTCCGGGGTGTGGGTCCGGCTACCACTTAAGATGACTTCCCTTCGGTCTCAAAAGAACCTGTTTGAACCTGCGGACATACACTTATTCACATGATAATACAGGATTGATGTGTTAAACACGAATCAAACACTATGCGTAGCAAGATTATAGATAAAGCACGTACACCTCAAGAGATGTCATTAGCAACACATCTTTTGTGGGGTAATGCTTGTAAGGTAGTCTGATCACAAAAGAAATAGTTCTTTATGATAAAATACCTCTTTACTTCCTGAAAGATAAAACGAAATGCTAACAAAATAGTTCATTAACATTCATTAATAGAACAGATGATAAAATGAACATCATTGATACAACACGGATAGCCATGACGCATAAATGATGACATGAAGAGTGCAGCTTCATTAATCATAGGATATTCTGAAACTGTACAAGGAATACACACAGTGTTCGCACAGCAAAACACATCATAACCATAGGGTGTTTTAACAAGAATCTATATTCATATGCTCAAGTGTAGAATCTTTCAATACAATTGCATGTAGCTCTCGAGTTTCCAAAAAATAAAAGCCCCTATACAAGTTCCCGTAGGAGTATTTATAATGCCAAAACTGCCCGTTGGGTTTCCTTGACTGTTCACCTTCTTGACCGTTGGGTTACCTTGCGACCCCTTCTTTCTGCGACCTGACTGGTATGCGCGACTTGCGACCTGGGTAGGTGATGCGACCTGCGACCTGCCCTGTTGGTGCGACTTGTGACCTAGCTCTACTTGCTGCTCATGACTTGCTGCTACCGGGCTGTGGGGATGGACGCGAAATGTTAAGGTCAGGGACGTCAACCTGTTGCTCCTTGAGGAAATCCTGCCATGTACGGTACTCTGCCGCTATGGGGGAAACCAGAGGTACCTCCTCCTTCAATCGATGCACACATTCCAAAGCATTTGGTACTAAGGTTTCCCTTTTCTGTGCGATCTTATTTGAAAGCGATGCAAGCTTGGTATAAATCCGCGCTGGAGTGGCGATGAATTGACTCAGATGCTCTTGAGATGCTGAGGGCTCTGGATCAGCAGCGGCTTGCTTGATAGGTTGCAAAAATGATTGGATGTCCTGGTCCACTTGTTCCCAGGTTTTCTCTTCGTCCAATGCCCCAAGCGATGGAATGTGGTGCAACGTATGCATTGAGTCGATACCACTGATCAGGTGGTTGTACGAGGACATTACTTTGTCCAGGTCCTTAGACAGTTTGTCTTTAGATTGTATCGCCATGCGGAGCTGAACCTTTGCATCCTGCGTGTGAATCCAGTCCCTCTTAGGCAAATTTTCAGGTGCCTGAGGGTACTGTATTGTCCAGCCCATCATCCTGTCTAAGGCCTGTGAAGCCTCCCTGAGCTGATCGTGTCTTTGCCTGGTTTCCGCTCGTGCTCTTGCCAGTGGAGCGACTGTTTGTTTGATGGTGAACATTTCACCATATACCTGCCTCATGGTCACTTCCAACACCTCACACTCATTGAAGATGGCCACCGAGACTTCATTTACTGGTGGAGCCTGGTTTCAAAGTTGCTGGACTTCTGCTTGCAATTCTGCTTTCTCTTGCTCTGCTCTCTTCTCGCGTTGCTCAGCTGCGTGCAGTCTATTTTGTAGAGATACTATTTCTCTACTCATTCGGGTTACATTCTCTTCCGTAGCTGCGGCGAAAGTCGTGCCCGCTGATGCTATCAATACAGGATTAGTCCTGGTATCAAGGACTATGTCTTTGCCTGTTGCTACTGTGGATGCGGCAGAGGGACTTTGCGCCAGTGACCTCCTCTTCTCTTGCCGGATTTTGAACGAAAACTGATCGAATGTGAGTCTGGTCAGGTCAAACACATCTTCTTCCTGTCCCCGGGGCGATCTAACGTCAGGGAGTTTGGTACGGCCCAGAGGTATATCGAGGGGAGTCACCTCAAGGTCGTCTAGCATGTCATCCTCCCTTTCCTCTGTGTTCTTTTCTTCTTCTTCCTTCCGCCGGCGTTCAGCTTCTGCTGCTGCTTTTGTTTCGGCCTTCTTCTTCTGCTCAGCTGCAGCAGCCTGTTCGGCTTTCTTTTGGCGTTCAGCCTCTGCTTTGTCCAGCTCTGCCTTAAGTGCCCGTTCTGCTGCGGCCTGTGCCTCCTTGCCCTCTTTTTTTTTCCTGGCCTCTTTGGCCTGCTTCTTCTTTTGTGTTGCTGTTGCACTCTTTTGGCGTGCTTCCTCATCCTCTTTTAGCTTCTTCTCCCTTTCTTGCTGGGCTTTTGCCTCTGCTTCCTTTTGTTTGATTGATGGAATAAGCCCTGTGTTGGTTCGAGATTTCTTGGGTAAAGAGGAAGAGGAACCTTTTAACTGACGACTTCTGTCTTCTAAGCTCTGATCATCTGGGTCTTCTTGGACCACGTCTGCTCCCGGGGCACTTTGTCTTTCAGCATTATACCAGTTTCTTCTCTCATCTTCCGTCAGGCGCTCAAGATGCTGATAAGTCCACTTGAATTTAGCTCTCAAGCAGTGTCCAGGAACTATTTTCTCTGGGTCATAGGTTCGGTGTTCAAGCGCCCCGAGCTGATAACTTCTCATTGCTTCTGCTTCTGCTGCTACTTCCCTGAAGTCTTTAACTGTGAATGCACCAATGGTGAGGGGTAGCGTGGGCCACGGCTTATTTTTTCCTTTAGACAGGATGCTGGAGAATCCGTGTGACATTTGAAAACATACCTCCTGGATAAGCATTTTGTCTGTCACAAAGCGAGGCATAGCATGTGGCGCCTTGTAAGTTCCAAAGACTCGGATGAAGGTGTATCCAGGGAAAGGGAACCAGTGTGCCACTTTGACTAGAGTCTCCTTGGCCCGCCACGACATGCAGGGGGCGTCTTGGCCAAATAAATGTCTGTACAGAGAGGGGATAAATACTTGGGAAATCATATCTTGTTTGTATTTGGACTCCCAAAATACCTTGAGTTGTAGATGAATTGCGCGCGACTTCTCGGAGTCCCAGTTGTGCGCCCATCCCTCAAACTCTACTCTGGCGCAGATAGCGTCTAGTAGGTAAGAGGCCATGTAAAATTCAGCAGGCATTCCTTCTTCCGGGGCCAATGCCGAGTTCAAGTTGGTCTGCATCGACGTCATCAGTATGCCGGCCCAGTTGAAACGGGTGCCATGTTTTGTCACATACTCCATGATAGTAGCCCAACTGCCGCTGAAGGTGGAGAAATCTGGGCGCCCGTAAAGTCTGCAGAGCATGGCGGCAACCAATTTGTAAACCTTCCTCAGGCTCGCCACTGGGTACTCTTGGTCTTTCTTGACCTTGAACTTCTCGGGTTCCTCCCACCATTGTCTAATAGTATCAACTATTGGAACAGCGTGAGTAACAGCCCATTCTAGAGAGAAATGCTCATCTGGGCGAGGCAGTGAGTAATAAATGTGCGCATCCACGCCTACCAGTGTAGCGAAAGCTCTGCCTTGGCTGTCCCTGATCACAAACTTCTCGGGGTCCGTCTTTTGTATGATCCAATCTATGACCTCACGACATGGGAATATGGCTGGATGCGCCCCTGCCAGATGTAGTTTGGACCTCTTTACCGCCAAGTATACTTCCCGGTCTGGGAGATCTTCTGGAAATTCCTCTTCCGGAATGGCGAACTCATGGTATACTTGGTACCATCTCATGCTGTCGTCTTTTGTAAAAGTACATAGTGTATCTCTGTATATTGGGGGTAGGGACACCACCTCCAGCTCATCAATCTCTTCCACTATTTTCTTGTCCTTCCTCCGAGATAGCGGGGGCGCCATGTCACTAGAATCTGATAACACAGGTATGCACTCTATGTCTTCTTGAATTTCACCTGTCAAATTCATAAAGGAATCTCACGATAAGAACGACATGGTGATAAAAAGCCAGTTACAATTTAGTGATGAAATTTAGCTGTGCCAATGCAAAACTGGGCTACTGGGTCGCTGGGTCGCGGATTGCAAGAACAGATTCTGGGCGTGACCTTGCGACCTCGAGACCAGGTCGCTGAGTCGCTAGGTCGCAAATCTCTAGAAAATTGGAAAGATGCAACTTTGTGACCTCGCGACTAGGTCGCTGGGTCGCAGGGTCGCAAATCCCAGAAACTGGAGAAAATGCGACTTTGAGACCTCGCGACTAGGTCGCTGGGTCGCAGGTCGCAATATGGGTTGGCCGGGGGGTTTATGCGCGTGCGGCCTTGAACCTCCTTTTCTCCCTCCTCTTGAGGATTTACAAGCTGGCTAGGTCCAGGTGGAGCTGTGGGAGTATTTTAATAGCAAGGGATGATGCCATGGAGGTGTGAATCAGAAAAACAATGAGGTTTGGACAATTTATGCAGAAAACAGATTCATAAAACCCTCAGAAACATAAAAGCTCAGTCAAAAGAAAATTTAAAGGCCTAAGGGGAGATGGGTTTGGTAAGAAAAGAATCAAAACGGAAACAACAGGAAGAAATGGAAACTTACCCGGGAAAAACGCGCCAGTTGAGCTGTCAGAGGCGTTTTCTTACCAATCGCTGAATGTGTAAAATGCGACCTGCGACTTCCCTTTTATAGAAAGTCGCACGTGGAAGCAATAAATTTAGGTCGCTGGGTCGCAAGTTGATTAGTTTCGGAGTTTTGCGACCTTGCGACCTTGCGACCTGGCGACCTGGGGTCGCTGGGTCGCAAGGTCGCTGGGTCGCGCTTTTCATGAAAATTGTATAATTGCGACCTTGCGACCTGGCGACTTGGCGACCTGGGGTCGCTGGGTCGCATTTTCCATTAAATTTGGGGATTTGTGACCTGGCGACCTGGCGACCTGAGGTCGCTAGGTCGCAAGGTCGCTAGGTCGCGGTTTTCATCAACTGTTTTAACTTTGTGACTTGGCGACTTGGCAACTTAGCAGTTTCTCTTTAGTTTTAGGGGGCTCCAAAAAATTTGAAATGGTGGTCTTTTTTGGAGGGTGTTGTAGGGGCTGCAACAAATGGCGATTCACTGGACAAACTCAGAGTCTCTGCTGATGGTTAGTCTTGGCGGGGGGAGGGAGGGGCCTATGCTGACTGTTTTCTTTTACCTTGTGGTTTCCATCTCCTAACTTTGGGCACCTAGCTGGGTTGCTCAATCTGCTAGCCTGTTTGGGTGCCATTCAACCAAATTCATTTCATCAGGTCTCCGGACTGGAAGGGTTGGAGGACTTCAGGCGGCTACAGGGTCTGGTACGATTATTTTGTCCTCATCGTGTTGCTCCGCTGCCAGCGAACCTCTCGGTCCCGGCGGAGTCACTGCCTAGGAATCGTGAACGTTGCTCCGCTGCCAGCGAGCCTGGTCAGTACCCCGGCGGAGTCGTTACATCACCTCTCTTCGCAGGAAGCCTTTCTCAATCCTTTACCCTTTATTAGTGTGCTATTGCACTTATTTTGAATGTGCCTGAGGCACTTATTTAGATGTGCTCGTGGCACTTATTTGAGATGGAAATTTAGCCTGGGCGGATGAGGGATCCCGACTTATTTTTCTTGCAGAGAGGTTGTTCCTGGTCTGGCATGAGGACTTTGGTTTTTCCCAGATACCCTGTCGTGGCCTAGAGTACCTCTTTTCCCTTCTGGTCTGGTTACCACTTAAACTGCATTTTCTTTTGTGGACACCCTCTCAGACTAGCAAGGTAAGCTTTCCCGCTTGATGACTCGAGCTCGGTGATATACTACCTTTAGGTGCGGAGAACAAGCAAGTTTTTTCCGCCTTTGAGTTTATCGGAAAATGCTTTCCATCAGCGTAGAACCTGTTGCAGTATGCCAATTGCGTGGCTCTAACAAATCCTTCCTTAAACTCTTATTATTATTATTTTTTTTTTTTGAAACAAAGGTGAGACAAGAAACTATGGTACAAAATAAGATAGCCCTCTAAGGGCTGCTGAGTGAAATAGTGTTTGAGGTCATGCCCGTTTACCGGGAGGACCTCGACTCGTCCATCAAGGGTTTGCAATCTGAATGTGTGTGATCCTATCTTCTCATTAATTTGGAAAGGGCCTGTCCAAAGTGCTTGGAACTTGGCATGCTTCCCCTTTTCCTCATGGGCTTTATCCCACTTAAGGACTAGGTCTCCTACTTCAAAAATTTTGTTCCTTGCGGACTTTTTATCAAACCATCTTTTGATTCGGCTCTGATGGATGGCAAACTTTTCCTGGGTCTTTTGCCTTTCTTCCTCTAATTTCAGCAAGGTATCGATTCGAGTTTTTAAGGTGGGACACGGGGTACCATGACATTCTTGGGACAGTTGGAGGGCCAGGAGAGATAGATGAGGAGGGAGAACAGCTTCTTTTCCATACACGAGGAAAAATGGGGAGGTGCCTAAAGAGGACTTGGGAGTGATACGGTCAGCCCACAGTGCATTGTGAAGGGCATTGTGCCAGTTGCGCTGGTGGGATAGCAGAGTCTTCTTAATAATACGGATAAGATTCTTGTTAGTGGACTCAGCTAATCCATTTCCCTAGGGATAGTAATTTGCAGAATGTTTCAGAATAATACCATTTTCCAGCGCAAAATCATATAATTTAAAAGATGAGAAATAAGTCGTATTATCAAAAACTAAAGAAGTCGGAACGCCAAACCTGGTCATGATGGAATGCGTGAGGAATTCTATTACCTCTTGATCGTTGATTTGGCGTAAAGGCGTTGCCTCGACCCACCTGGTGAAGTAATCAGTAGTTGTAAGGATATACCGATGTTGTTTAGAAGAGTGAGGTGTGATTTCACCAATTACATCCAAACCCCACTGTTGGAAAGGTTCCTCAACTGCTACTGAGAGTAAGGGGGCGGCTGGCCGTGCTTCTCGGTTGGCGAACTTCTGGCACTGAATGCATTTCCGAACATATGTATGCGCATCTCTAAAAAGAGTAGGCCAATAGTATCCTGCGCGCATTATCTTATGGGCAGTAGTATCTCCGGAAAAATGACCTCCAGCTGGTCTATAATGCAGCTCAGTTAAGATTTTCTGCGCTTCGTCGGTTTCTAAGCAGCGTAACAGGACCCCATCGTGGTGTTTCTTGAACAACTTGCCTTGGATCAGTTGGTGAGATGCGGCTTTGAGTCTTATTGCGCGTTTTTGCCGGGTAGTAAGAGCAGGGTCCATGGTGCCTTGGGCCAAATATCTTGAAATGTCAGAATACCAAGAAGGACTGCTTTGCTGAGGCACATGGTCGCTTTGATACATGTCGATCTCTTGTTCCCAACATTCCTCTTCAATTTCATGAGCACTTGCAGCCTCCGCGGCCATTTGGCATAAGCCCTGTCCTTTAACGGTATGTGCCGGTTTAAATTCTAAATCGTATTCCTGCAAACACGCCACCCAGTTGCCCCGTCTCTCACCTAACTCCTGCTGTACGAAAAGTGAGTGGACCGCTCGGTGTGGCACAAAAACCGTGACATGATTTTTTAAGATGTAGGGCCTAAAATGTTTTATCGCCTTGTAGACCGCATAGGCTTGTTTCTCGATTTCTGGGTAATTCAAATCAGCTCCTTGTAAACCAGTACTCATGAAAGAAATGGGTTGTTCCTCGTTGTTACCATCTTTCTGCGTGAGGACAGCCACAAGTGAGGAGTCTGAAGCAAAAGTGTACAAGATGAAACCTTTATCAAAATCTGGACTTTGGAGGGAAGGAGTTTCAGCTATAGCCCTTTTGATTTTATCGAAGGCCTCTCTCTCTCGGGGAATTCCATTGGAATACAAACACTTTGGTCATTCCCCGCAACACCGACTATCTCGTGCGAAATCAAATGAATTTACTGACAAAAATTAATCTCTCCCCAGGGGAGAGCTATGAGGTTTCTTGCTGCTCGGGGGAGGAATCTGAGCAATGGCTTTCGCCCGTTCTGGATCAACTACAATGCCTTGCTTGGTTATAATGTGGCCTAGCAAGTTTCCTTCTGCCACAGCGAAAACACTCTTTTTAGGGTTGAGCGAAATCCCGTACCTTCTGCACCTCTCGAAGATTTGTTTGAGGTGGCGTAAATGATCGCCCCTGCGTTTTGAAAACACAGTGATGTCGTCGAAATAGACCACCACACTCTGCCCTATCAAACCACGAAAAGCTATATCCATGGCTCGTTGGAAAGTTGTCCCCGCATTGACCGGGGCTTCGGGGCATGCGTCCTGTGCTTAAGGTTCCCCATTTTGTCCGAAGGTGGTTTTCGTCCGTCCGGTCTTTTGGGCCTACGCACTCCGGTTATAGCCGGAGAAGCCATCTAATAGAGAGAACATTTCAGATCCAGACACAACTTGTAATATATGTTCCATGGGGGGCACCGGGTAGTTGTCTTTGTTTGAGGCCCGATTCAGATTACGAAAATCTACACACAAGCGGATCTCACCAGACTTCTTTCGTACGGGTACCAAATTCGACACCCACATGGAGTGACGAACTTTGAAAATAATGCGCGCATCCAAGAGCTTCTTAAGTTCCTTTAGAATCATCGGCTCCAAAGCTGGATGCACCTTTCTGAGTTTCTGTTGGAAGGGTTTAACGCCTTCCCTCATAGGTATTACATGCTGAATGATACAGGTATCGTATGTACGTAGATCTTCATATGTCCAAGAAAACACATCGCGATACTTCCGGAATAACTGGGTGAAGGCCTGTGCCTCTTCATCACTACAGTCTTTGCCAAGGTTAACGAACTTTGGGTTCTCATCTGATCCCAAGTTCACTTGCCGATGTGCCAATATGGAACTTTGCACTTTGGTGTTCGGAGGCCTGCGGAATCGGCTTTGCAGATCAAAAATCTTTTCTAGTGACACCACTCCCTTGGGCATAATGTTCTCTTTGTGTTCATCATTCTCTCTCTGTAAAGCATGCTCATGCTCCTCCTTGTCTATCGCTGCGTCCTTAAATACTTCAACATTGCACATAAAGTCCAAAATATGTTGATCATCGTTAAAAACGCGTAAATTAGAAATGTTGTCTGGCACAGAGGGTCTATATACAACTTCAATAGAAAAACCGTCCCTCAAAGGGGTGAATCTAGCAGCAGCATTGGCCAGAGTATCTGTTGCTGCATTGTGCATCCTAAGGACAGATTTAATTCCAAATGCATCAAAACCAGAAATCAATCGCCATACCTCTTGTTGATATGCCTTTAAATGCGGAGATAAACAGTGAATAGTGTTGCGTACCTGGCGGGTGATAATCTCGGAATCTCCAATGACCTGTAAACATTTTACCTTCAAGTCCAATGCCTTTTTAAGTCCGAGGATTAATGCCTCGTACTCAGCAGAGTTGTTGGTGCACTGGAACTCTAGCCGGCATGAGATTAAGTATTTATTCTTGTGCGGGTCAAGCAATATGCAACCAGCACCAGCTCCGTCATGAGTCTTGGAACCGTCATAATACAAGGTCCATAGGTCACTTTCCGGCTCCTTCAAAGTAATAGGTTGCGGAGGGGTTTCTGTTGTTGGTGAGACAGGGGTGACTTGTTCTTCCGCGACTAATGCTAGTTCAGATTGGACCTCGGGGCCTACGGGAGACTGAGGGGGTTGGTAGCATCCGAATATTGCTTCCAGAAAGCACATGCCAAGCTCTTCTTGTGCAAAGCTGATGGGTTCATTAACGGCATCTAGATCGGTGACGGTGTGTTTCATATAAGGTTCACTTTCTACCCTGATTTGATTATTCCGCCCCTTGTAAGGAAGCCACAAGTGGGACCAGTCGGTGGCGAAGTAGCCTTGCAACTTGCTGGACCAATCCCTACTAAGCAATAGGCCGTATGCTTCCGGGATATCGACAATCACAATGTCAATGCATTGATGGACCCTAGAGTCTGACGACAAGCGGATAATGACATTGTTCAACTCTCCTACAGCGGGTACTTTTGATCTATCGAGTTGTATGATTTTTGCATCAGTTTTCTCCGGGCGAATGTTAAGTTTCTTACAGACAGATAAAGGCATGACGTTTGTAGAGGCACCGGAGTCGACTAGACAGTTGTGGACATTGAAGTTAAAAATCTCGAAGGACAAAAGGAAAGGAGGTGTGGATCCTCTTGAGTTGGTATTGATGGCGTTTACTATGGACTGTACATCTGGTCCGGCTT
This sequence comes from Pinus albicaulis, assembly GCA_034641835.2. Classification (NCBI taxonomy): domain Eukaryota; kingdom Viridiplantae; phylum Streptophyta; class Pinopsida; order Pinales; family Pinaceae; genus Pinus; species Pinus albicaulis. The sequence continues at coordinate 27,577,215 of CM076576.1, forward strand.
GCGCAGACGTGTTGCTCTCAGTCTTCGAAGCTGAAGTATTTGCGAAAGCCTTAAGAATGAGCTCCTTTTGATTAGTAATGCGGGCCAGCTCATAGAGAGAAATGTTTGCTCTTGTTTTCTTCATATCTTCAACAATGTTATAGCCGGGCTCTGGTTGAGGGCTAGGCTCGGCGGAAGTCTTAGAGGATTCTGTTGGAATTTTTCTCTTTTGACTCGCTCGGGTAGTGTTATTGAGAAGTTTCTCCGGGGCAGATTGTTTTCCGTTTCCTGGGGGCAGGATTTTCCTTAGGAAATCCCTTTTCTTGTCTTCATAGGATTGTTCGGGAACAGGTCCTTTGCTTCTGAGGCTATAATTCCGTACGGGCTGATCTTTGGGAGCATCCGCCATGTAGATATCAATGGGGGTAAGGTTTTCTCCACCTCAGATTATGTCAAAAGCAAGGATAGAAGATCCTGGTTCTTCGTTGGAGGGTGGATCCTCATCATGATCTGAAACATCATCCTCCGTCACATCTCCTGGAGTTTGGTCATCTAAAAGTTGATTAACTACTGCTGTCATGCTGCCAATCCATTGAGGGCACATTTTTTCAGAGTGGGCAGCTTGGTGGAACGAGCAGAAGTTGTCTTTCCCGATTTCTTCCACATTGAGAGCAGCATTTGTGTTAGACGGAGGTCTGTTAGTGTTGGGATTACTTTTTCTGAAGAAAGGTTTGGGTGGTTTAGTGCTAGTTGTGGCTTCTGTGCCTTTTCTCCTTAGGTCAGTGACTTCGTTCGTTAAATGCTTGAGCATTTTTGCCATGCTTTCAAAATCAAATGCATCCCTATCCCTATCAGTGGTCTTAGGAGTGGAGGACTGACCTCTTTTTGTGTTAGGCTTGTGATCATCTCTCCCTTCATGATCGATGGCTCCTATCGAAAGCATGTCTTTTTCTACGGCAAGAGCAGCCTCATAATTAGCCGTAAGGGTAGCGCGGGCTTCACGTTTGACAAAAACGGCAATGTCCCTAGGTAGGGCTTTGGTATAGTAGTCAATGGTGATTGAGTCATCCAACGCTAGGTTGGGGGGAAATTTCTGCAGTATGGTAGCGAAGCGTTGGTTGAAGTCCTTAACCTTTTCCTTTTTATGACACTTGATGGTGCTCAATTCAGTGAGAAGCATGGAAGGAGTTTTATCTTCTGAAAAATTATGCAGGAACGTGCGACGGAATTGGTCCCATGAAGTGATAGAGGCACTGGGGAGAGAGCGGTACCATGTGGCCGCCTTGTTTTCGAGGGTATGGGGAAACAGTCGACATGCGACATCATCGGACTGGACTCTCATGATTTGCAGAGACAAATAGAAGCTGCTAATATGATCTTCAGCCAGGGTACCTTTTTCAGGGTCGAACTTGGGTAGATGTTTCTCCGGATGCCTAGGAAAATCTTGGAGTGGGCCCAGAATATTTAAAGGGGATTGAGCCATCCAAGCTAGGGGTTGCACTCTCCTAGCCCGTTGGTGTTGCCTAAACTCACGTTCAGATTCGTCTCCCGAACCTGAGATAGATGCTTCTGACTCATGACGGGAATTTTCGTCTTGGTGTCTCCCACGGTGCAGAAAATCTCTAAGATATCCCAAGTTGTGTACAGGTGGCCTTATTGGGTTTGGTTGACGATTGCGAGCTTGATTTCCTTGACCTCGGCCTCTATCCCTTTTGCCTCCGGCCCCTCGACCTCTATTCCTTTCTCCTTCATTTCTACGAGCCCTATTCCCCCTGTCTACATTTCCTCGGCCTCTGCCACCCTCACCATCCCCGGGTGGGGGGTGTGCCTGGTTGTTGTTTTGTCGAGTCTGGTTAGGCTGGGAGTCGGGGAAAGGCTCGGTGTCAGCAAATTCTTCGCCCTCTTGGAGAATCGGGTCATTTTCTTCAACAGCATTTGCGAGGTCTTCCAACATGAGATTTACGAGCTCGGGTATGGTACTCGCAAGGGCACCGTTTCGGGTGATGTTCTCGGGCGGAGTTCTAGTATGGGCAAGGTATTCCATGATTGGAGTGAACCGTAAGTTGTTGATAAGATCGCGGGAAGCTGGGCGCAAGGCTCTCAACTGCGCCCTAGTGATTTCAAAATATCGAGTCTCCCTCTCCGGAATATCTTCTAGAGGAGGAGGGACAGTTTCATTGTTTATGACCTCCCCTAGGGGAGTTTGTGATGGGATGTTCGTTGTGTGCTGGGAGGCTGCCATTCGGCCCTCCTTCTAGCACCAATTCTGTTGACGGGAAAATTTGTCCGGCCAACAGTAGGGGATCTCCCCGGTAGAAAGTCCCAATTAGACCTTAAACCGTTTGGAGTAGGGATCCCGTCCGGGGTGTGGGTCCGGCTACCACTTAAGATGACTTCCCTTCGGTCTCAAAAGAACCTATTTGAACCTGCGGACATACACTTATTCACATGATACAGAATACAGGATGGATGTGTTAAACACGAATCAAACACTATGCGTAGCAAGATTATAGATAAAGCACGTACACCTCAAGAGATGTCATTAGCAACACATCTTTTGTGGGGTAATGCTTGTAAGGTAGTCTGATCACAAAAGAAATAGTTCTTTATGATAAGATACCTCTTTACTTCCTGAAAGATAAAACGAAATGCTAACAAAATAGTTCATTAACATTCATTAATAGAACAGATGATAAAATGAACATCATTGATACAACACGGATAGCCATGACGCATAAATGATGACATGAAGAGTGCAGCTTCATTAATCATAGGATGTTCTGAAACTGTACAAGGAATACACACAGTGTTCGCACAGCAAAACACATCATAACCATAGGGTGTTTTAATAAGAATCAATATTCATATGCTCAAGTGTAGAATCTTTCAATACAATTGCATGTAGCTCTTGAGTTTCCAAAAAAGAAAAGCCCTTATACAAGATCCCGTAGGAGTATTTATAATGCCAAAACTGCCCGTTGGGTTTCCTTGACTGTTCACCTTCTTGACCGTTGGGTTTCCTTGACTGTTCACCTTCTTGACTGTTGGGTTACCTTGCGACCCATTCTTTCTGCGACCTGACTGGTATGCGCGACTTGCGACCTGGTAGGTGATGCGACCTGCAACCTGCCCTGTTGGTGCGACTTGCGACCTAGCTCTACTTGCTGCTCATGACTTGCTGCTACCGGGCTGTGGAGATGGACGCGAAATGTTAAGGTCAGGGACGTCAACCTGTTGCTCCTTGAGGAAATCCTGCCATGTCCGGTACTCTGCCGCTATGGGGGAAACCAGTGGTACCTCTTCCTTTAATCGATGCACACATTCCAAAGCATTTGGTACTAAGGTTTCCCTTTTCTGTGCGATCTGATTTGAAAGCGATGCAAGCTTGGTATAAATCCGCGCTGGAGTAGCAATAAATTGACTCAGATGCTCTTGAGACGCTGAGGGCTCTGGATCAGCATCAGCTTGCTTGATAGGTTGCAAAAATGATTGGATGTCCTAGTCCACTTGTTCCCAGTTTTTCTCTTCGTCTAATGCCCCAAGCGATGGGATGTGGTGCAACGTATGCATTGAGTCGATACCACTAATCAGGTGGTCGTATGAGGACATTACTTTGTCCAGGTCTTTAGACAGCTTGTCCCTAGATTGTATCGCCATGCGGAGTTGAACCTTTGCATCCTGCGTGTGAATCCAGTCTCTCTTAGGCAAATTTTCAGGTGCCTGAGGGTACTGTATTGTCCAACCCATCATCCTGTCTAAGGCCTGTGAAGCCTCTCTGAGCTGCTCATGTCTTTGCCTGGTTTCCGCTCGTGCTCTTTCCAGTGGAGCGACTGTTTGTTTGATGGTGAACATTTCACCATATACCTGCCTCATGGTCACTTCCAACACCTCGCACTCCTTGAAGATGGCTAGCGAGACCCAGTGAGACTTCATTTATCGGTGGAGCCCGGGTTTCGAAGTTGCCGGGACTTCGCTGCACTCGCTCTTGCTCTGCTCTCTTCTCACGTTGCTCAGCTGCGTGCAGTCTATTTTGTAGAGATACTATTTCTCTACTCATTCGGGTTACATTCTCTTCCGTAGCTGCGGCAAAAGTAGTACCCGCTGATGCTATCATTACAGGATTAGTCCTGGTATCCAGGACTATGTCTTTGCCTGTTGATACTGTGGATGCGGCAGAGGGACTTTGTGCCAATGACCTCCTCTTCTCTTGCCGGATTTTGAACGAAAACTGGTCGAATGTGAGTCTGGTCAGGTCAAACACATCTTCTTCCTGTCCCCGGGGCGATCTAACGTCAGGGAGTTTGGTACGGCCCAGAGGTATATCGAGGGGAGTCACCTCAAGGTCGTCTAGCATGTCATCCTCCTTTTCCTTTGTGTTCTTTTCTTCTTCTTCCTTCCGCCGGCGTTCAGCTTCTGCTGCTGCTTCTGTTTCGGCCTTCTTCTTCTGCTCAGCTGCAGCAGCCTGTTCGGATTTCTTTTGGCGTTCAGCCTCTGCTTTGTCCAGCTCTGCCTTAAGTGCCCGTTCTGCTGCGGCCTGTGCCTCCTTGCCCTTTTTTTTTTCCTGGCCTCTTTGGCCTGCTTCTTCTTTTGTGTTGCTGTTGCACTCTTTTGGCGTGCTTCCTCATCCTCTTTTAGCTTCTTCTCCCTTTCTTGCTGGGCTTTTGCCTCTGCTTCCTTTTGTTTGATGGATGGAATAAGCCCTGTGTTGGTTCGAGACTTCTTGAGTAAAGAGGAAGAGGAACCTCCTAACTGACGACTTCTGTCTTCTAAGCTCTGATCATCTGGGTCTTCGTGGACCACGTCAGTTCCCGGAGCAAGTTGTCTTTCAGCATTATACCAGTTTCTTCTCTCATCTTCCGCCGGGCGCTCAAGGTGCTGATAAGTCCACTTGAAATTGGCTCTCTGGCAGTGTTTAGGAACTATTTTCTCTGGGTCGTATGTTCGGTGTTCAAGCGCCCCGAGCTGATAACTTCTCATTGCTTCTGCTTCTGCTGCTACTTCCCTGAAGTCTTTAACTGTGAATGCACCAATGGTGAGGGGTAGCGTGGGCCACGGCTTCTTTTTGCCTTTAGACAGGATGCTGGAGAATCTGTGTGACATTTGAAAACATACCTCCTGGATAAGAATTTTGTCTGTCACAAAGCGAGGCATAGCATGTGGCGCCTTGTAAGTTCCAAAGACTCGGATGAAGGTGTATCCAGGGAAAGGGAACCAGTGTGCCACTTTGACTAGAGTCTCCTTGGCCCGCCACGACATGCAGGGGGCGTCTTGGCCAAATAAATGTCTGTACAGAGAGGGGATAAATACTTGGGAAATCTGATCTATATCCTGTTTGTATTTGGACTCCCAAAATACCTTGAGTTGTAGATGAATTGCGCGCGACTGCTCGGAATCCCAGTTGTGCGCCCATCCCTCAAACTGTACTCTGGCGCAGACATCATCTAGTAGGTAAGAGGCCATGTAAAATTCGGCAGGCATTCCTTCATCTGGGGCCAATGCCACGTTCAAGTTGGTCTGCATCGAATGCATCAGTATACCAGCCCAGTTGAAACGGGTGCCATATGTTGTCACATACTCCATGATAGTAGCCCAACTGCCACTGAAGGTGGAGCAATCTGGGCGCCCGTAAAGTCTGCAGAGCATGGCGGCAACCAATTTGTAAACCTTCCTCAGGCTCGCCAATGGGTACTCTTGATCTTTCTTGACCTTGAACTTCTCGGGCTCCTCCCACCATTGTCTAATAGTATCAACTATTGGAACGGCGTGAGCAACAGCCCATTCTGGAGAGAAATGCTCATATGGGCGAGGCAGTGAGTAATAAATGTGTGCATATGTGCCTACCAGTGTAGCGAAAGCTCTACCTTTGTTGTCCCTGATCACAAACTTCTCGGGGTCCGTCTTTTGTATGATCCAATCTATGACCTCTGGACATGGGAATATGGCTGGATGCGCCCCTGCCAGATGTAGTTTGGACCTCTTTACCGCCAACTATACTTCCCGGTCTGGGAGATCTTCTGGAAATTCTTCTTCCGGTATGGCGAACTCATGATAAACTTGGTACCATCTCATGCTGTCGTCTTTTGTAAAAGTACACAGTGTATCTCTGTATATTGGGGGTGGGGACACCACCTCCAGCTCATCAATCTCTTCCACTATTTTCTTGTCCTTCCTCCGAGATAGCGGGGGCGCCATGTCACTAGAATCTGATAACACAGGTATGCACTCTATGTCTTCTTGAATTTCACCTGTCAAATTCATAAAGTAATCCCACGATAAGAACAACATGGTGATTAAAACTAGTTACAATTTAGTGATGAAATTTTAGCTGCGCCAATGCAAAACTGTGCTACTGGGTCGCTGGGTCGCGGATTGCAAGAACAGAGTCCGGGCGCGACCTTGCGACCTCGCGACCAGGTCACTGAGTCGCTAGGTCGCAGATCTCTAGAAAATGTGAAAGATTCGACCTTGCGACCTCGCGACTAGGTCGCTGGGTCGCAGGGTCGCAAATCCCAGAAACTGGAGAAAATGCGACTTTGCGACCTCGCGACTAGGTCGCTGGGTCGCAGGTCACGATATGGCTTGCCCGGGGGTTTTACGCGCGCGCGGCCTTGAACCTCCTTTTCTCCCTCCTCTTGAGGATTTACAAGTTGGCTAGGTCCAGGTGGAGCTGTGGCAGTATTTTAATAGCAAGGGATGATGCCATGGAGGTGTGAATCAGAAAACAGCGAGGTTTGGACAATTTATGCAGAAAACAGATTCATAAAACCCTCAGAAACATAAAATCTCAGTCAAAAGACAATTTAAAGGCCTAAGGGGAGATGGGTTTGGTAAGAAAAGCATCAAAACGGAAACAGCAGGAAGAAATGGCAACTTACCCAGGAAAAACGCGCCAGTTGAGCTGTCAGAGGCGTTTTCTTACAAATCGCTGAATGTGTAAAATGCGACCTGCGACCTCCCTTTTATAGAAAGTCGCACGTGCGAGCAATAAATGCAGGTCGCTGGGTCGCAAGTTGATTAATTTCGGAGTTTTGCGACCTTGCGACCTGGCAACCTGGCGATCTGGGGTTGCTGGGTCGAAAGGTCGTTGGGTCGCGCTTTTCATGAAAATTGTAAAATTGCGACCTTGCGACCTGGCGACTTGGCGACCTGGGGTCGCTGGGTCACTGGGTCGCATTTTCCATTAAATTCGGAGATTTGCGACCTGGCGACCTGGAAACCTGAGGTCGCGAGGTCGCAAGGTCGCTAGGTCGCGGTTTTTATCAACTGTTTAACTTTGCGACTTGGCGACTTGGCGACTTAGCAATTCCTCTTTAGTTTTAGGGGGCTCCAAAAATTTGAAATGGTGGTCTTTTTTGGAGGGTGTTGTAGGGGCTACAACAAATGGCGATTCACTGGACGAACTCAGAGTCTCTGTTGATGGTTAGTCTTGGCGGGGGGAGGGAGGGGCCTATGCTGACTGTTTTCTTTTACCTTGTGGTTGACATCTCCTAACTTTTGGCACCTAGCTGGGTTGCTCAATCTGCTAGCCTATTTGGGCGCCATTCAACCAAATTCATTTCGTCAGGTCTCCGGACTGGAAGGGTTGGAGAACTTCAGGCGGCTACAGGGTCTGGTACGATTATTTTGTCCTCATCGTGTTGCTCCGCTGCCAGCGAACCTCTCGGCCCCAGCGGAGTCACTTCCTAGGAATCGTGAACGTTGCTCCGCTGCCAGCGAGCCTGGTCAGTACCCCGGCGGAGTCGTTACATCACCTCTCTGCGCAGGAAGCCTTTCTCGATCCTTTACCCTTTAATAGTGTGCTATTGCACTTATTTTGAATGTGCCGGAGGCACTTATTTGAAATGTGCTCGTGGCACTTATTTGAGATGGAAATTTAGCCTGTGCGGATGAGGGATCCCGACTTATTTTGATTGCAGAGAGGTTGTTCCTGGTCTGGCATAAGGACTTTGGTTTTTCCCAGACGCCCTGTCGTAGCCTAGAGTACCTCTTTTCCCTTCTGGTCTGGTTACCACTTACACTGCATTCTCTTTTGTGGACACCCTCTCACACTGGCGAGGTAAGCTTTCCTGCTTGATGACTCGAGCTCGGCGATATGTTACCTTTAGGTGCGGAGAACAAGCCAGCTTTTGCCGCCTTTGAGTTTATCGGAAAAGGCTTTCCATCAGCGCAAAACCTGTTGCAGTATGCCCATTTGTGTGGCTCTAACAAATCCTTCCTTAAGCTTTTATTTTATTTTATTTTGTTTTATTTTATTTTTTTATTTTTTATTTTTTATATTTTATATTTTTTATATTTTTATTTTTATTTTTATTTATTTATTTATTTTTTTTGAAACAAAGGTGAGACAAGGAACTATGGTACAAAATAAGGCAGCCCACCAAGGGCTGCTAAGTGAAATAGTGTTTGAGGTCATGCTCGTTTACCGGGAGGACCTCGACTCGTCCATCAAGGGTTTGCAATCTGAACGTGTGTGATCCTATCTTTTCATTAATTTGGAATGGGCCTGTCCAAAGTGCTTGGAACTTGGCATGCTTCCCCTTTTCCTCATGGGCTTTATCCCACTTAAGAACCAGGTCTCCTACTTCAAAAATTTTGTTTCCCGCAGACTTTTTATCAAACCATCTTTTGATTCGGCTCTGATGGATGGCAAACTTTTCCCGGGTCTTTTGCCTTTCTTCCTCCAATTTCTGCAAGGTATCGATTCGGGTCTGTAAGGTGGGACACGGGGTACCATGACATTCTTGGGACAGTTGGAGGGCCGGGAGAGATAGATGAGAAGGGAGGACAACTTCTTTTTCATACACGAGGAAAAATGGGGAGGTGCCTAAAGAGGACTTGGGAGTAATACGGTCAGCCCACAGTGCATTGTGAAGGGCATTATGCCAGTTGCGCTGGTGGGATAGCAGAGTCTTCTTAATAATACGGATAAGGTTTTTGTTAGTGGACTCAGCTAATCCATTTCCCTGGGGGTAATAATTTGCAGAATGTTTTAGAATAATACCATTTTCCAGCACAAAATCATATAATTTGAAAGATGAGAAATAAGTCGCATTATCAAAAACTAAAGAAGTCGGAACGCCAAACCTGGTCATGATGGAATGCGTGAGGAATTCTATTACCTCTTGATCGTTGATCCGGCGTAACGGTGTTGCCTCGACCCACCTGGTGAAGTAATCAGTGGCTGTAAGGATATACCGATGTTTTTTAGAAGAGTGAGGTGTGATTTCACCAATTACATCCAAGCCCCATTATTGGAAAGGTTCTTCTACTGCCACTGAGAGTAGGGGTGCGGCTGGCCGTGCTTCTCGATTGGCGAACTTCTGGCACTGAATGCATTTTCGAACATATGCATGCGCGTCTCTGAAAAAAGTAGGCCAATAGTATCCTGCGCGCATTATCTTATGGGCGGTAGTATCTCCGGAAAAATGACCTCCAGCTGGCCCGTCATGCAACTCAGTTAAGATTTTCTGCGCTTCGTCAGTTTCCAAGCAGCGTAACAGGACCCCATCGTGGTGCTTCTTGAACAACTTACCTTGGATCAGTTGGTGAGATGCGGCTTTGAGTCTTATTGCGCGTTTCTGTCGGGCAGTAAGAGCAGGGTCCATGGTGCCTTGGGCCAAATATCTTGAAATATTAGAATACCAAGAAGGGCTATTTTGCTGAGGCACATGGTCGCTCTGATACATGTCGATCTCTTGTTCCCAACATTCCTCTTCAATTTCATGAGCGCTTGCAGCCTCCGCGGCCATTTGACATAAGCCCTGTCCTTTAACGGTATGTGCTGGTTTGAACTCTAAATCATATTCTTGTAAACATGCCATCCAGTTACCCCGCCTTTCGCTTAGCTCTTACTGCACGAAAAGTGAGCGGACTGCTGGGTGCGGCACAAAAACCGTGACGTGATTTTTCAAGATGTAGGGCCTAAAATGTTTTACGGCCTTGTAGACCGCATAGGCTTGCTTGTCAATTTCTGGATAGTTTAACTCAGCTCCCTGTAGACCGGTGCTCATAAAAGAAATGGGCCGTTCATCATTGTTGTCATCTTTCTGCGTGAGGACAGCCGCAAGCGAGGAGTCTGAAGCGAAAGTGTATAGGATGAAACCTTTATCAAAATCTGGACTTTGGAGGGAAGGAGTTTCAGCTATAGCCCTTTTGATTTTATCGAAGGCCTCTCTCTCTGGGGAATTCCATTGGAATACAACATTCTTTTTAATCATTCCCTGCAGTGGCCTGACTATCTGTGCGAAATCTGAAATGAATTTACGGACAAAATTAATCTTCCCCAGGAAGGATTGCATCACTTTCTTGTTGCTTGGGGGCGGGATCTGAGCGATAGCTTTAGCCCGTTCCGGATCAACCACAATGCCTTGCTTCGTGATAATGTGGCCTAGCAAGTTTCCCTCTGCCACAGCGAAAACGCTCTTTTTAGGGTTGAGCGATATTCCGTACCTCCTGCAGCTCTCGAAGATTTGCTTGAGGTGGCGTAAATGATCGCCCCTGCGTTTTGAAAATACAGTAACATCGTCCAAATAAACCACCACGCTCTGTCCTATTGAACCACAGAAGGCTATATCCATGGCTCGTTGGAAGGTTGCCCCTGCATTGATCAAGCCAAAGGGCATGCGTCTGAAAGTGAAGGTTCCCCATTTTGTCCGGAAGGTGGTTTTCAGTCTGTCTGGTTCAGCTACCAGCACCTGGTTATAGCCGGAGAAGCCATCCAATAGGGAGAACATTTCAGATCCAAATACAGCTTGTAATATCTGTTCCATGGGGGGCATCGGGTAGTTGTCTTTGTTTGAGGACCGATTCAGATTACGGAAATCTACACACAAGCGGATCTCACCAGACTTCTTTCGTACGGGTACTAGATTCGACACCCACGTGGAGTGACGAACTTTGAAAATGATGCGTGCATCCAAGAGCTTCTTAAGTTCCTTTAGAATCATTGGCTCTAAAGCTGGATGCACTTTTCTGAGTTTCTGTTGGAAGGGTTTAACGCCTTCCCTCATGGGTATTACATGTTGAATGATACGAGTATCGTATGTACGTAGATCTTCATATGTCGAAGCAAATACATCACGATACTTCCAGAATAACTGGGTGAAGGCCAGTACCTCTTCATCACTGCAGTCTTTGCCAAGGTTAACGAACTTCGGGTTCTCATCTGATCCCAAGTTCACTTGCCGATGTGCCAATATGGAACTTTGCACTTTGGTGTTCGGAGGCCTGCGGAATCGGTTTTGCAGATCAAAAAGTTTTTCTAGTGACACCACCCCCTTGGGCATAATGTTCTCTTTGCGTTCATCGTTCTCTTTCTGTAAAGCATGCTCATGTTCTTCTTCATCTATCGCCGCGTCCTTAAACACTTCAGCATTGCACATAAAGTCCAAAATCTATTGATCATCGTTAAAAACGCGTAAATTAGAAATGTTGTCTGGCACAGAGGGTCTATATACAACTTCAATAGAAAAACCGTCCCTTAAGGGGGTAAATCTAGCAGCAGCATTAGCCAGAGTATCAACTGCTGCGTTGTGCATTCTAAGAATAGATTTAATCCCAAATGCATCCAAAGCAGAAATCAATCGCCATACCTCTTGTTGATACGCCTTTAAATGTGGTGATAAACAGTGAATAGTGTTGCGTACCTGGCGAGTAATAATTTCGGAATCTCCAATTACCTGTATACATTTTACCTTCAGATCCAGCACCTTCTTAAGTCCGAGGATTAATGCCTCGTACTCAGCAGTATTATTGGTACACTGGAACTCCAAACGGCATGAGACTAAGAACTTGTTCTTGTGAGGGTCCAGCAATATGCAACCTGCGCCAGCTCCGTCCTGAGTCTTGGACCCGTCATAATACAAGGTCCATAGGTCACTTTCCGGCTCCTTCAAAGTAATAGGTTGCGGAGGGGTTTCTGTTGTTGGTGAGACAGGGGTGACTTGTTCTTCCGCGACTAATGCTAGTTCAGATTGGACTTCGGGGCCTACGGGAGACTGAGGGGGTTGGTAGCATTCGAATATTGCTTCCAGAAAGCACATGCCAAGCTCTTCTTGTGCAAAGCTGATGGGTTCATTAACGGCATCCAGATCGGTGACGGTGTGTTTCATATAAGGTTCACTTTCTACCCTGATTTGATTATTCCGCCCCTTGTAAGGAAGCCACAAGTGGGACCAGTCGGTGGCGAAGTAGCCTTGTAATTTGCTGGACCAATCTCTACTGAGCAATAGGCCGTATGCTTCCGGGATATCGACAATCACAATGTCAATGCATTGATGGACCCAAGAGGCTTGGTGGAGACATCCATAGAGAATATAGGAGGATTGTTCACTTCATTAACTGATCTAGGTGGATACTGGTGGCCACCCGCCTATTCCACTTGGGGCCCACCATTGTTTCTTTCAGTTTTTCAGTTTCCTTAGCTATATCACAGTTTACTATTTTTAGCAGTTTTTCAGGTCCTGAACTTGTAAAGTCGTTTTGAGACCCTAAATGACATTTTTTGGGAAAACCCGGAGCAACATGGGTTTATAAATTTATTTTTCTCACTCAAAAGTTGTAGTCCTCGGATAGATATTTCTAACGAGGTATTGAGCACGTCAAACAGAGATCGTATGCCAAAGTTACGTCCCCAGGAATTTGATGTACCAATTTACCCAAACATGGCCAATAGTTTTGGCGCTTCATCTCCTAGGGTTAGGTTTTTGGATGTTTAGGGTTTTCTATTGTTTCTCCATAATAAATAGCCCCTCGAGCCTCATTATAACACAGTTCAGAAGCATGTAGCCACCACATCTCTTCTCAGAGATAAGCTACGAACGCCATAGTTAGTTTATTTCCATTTTGTCTGTAAACAAATTTCAGTTCTTTGAATGAATAACTGTAATAATTCCCTACAATTAATTCTAATTGAATGAATAAGTCTTTCTAAGTGATAAAAGACTTAATGGTTGGGTAGAATCTGTATGATTCCAGTCTGGGAATTAAACATTTGTGTGTGGAGTTGATGAGAAAAAATAAGTGCAGATAAAACTTTTGTGCAGGTCAAGAAAAGAAACAAATCACAAATTCTCGACTCAATGTTTAATATAGAATGGTGGTCTGTATTCGAAATTTAAATAGTGAGAAAAGGTGTACAACAAGCGTGGTAATTCCAAGTCAAAGTGAATAAAAAAATAGAAGAAATCTCATGAAGGAGTAGCATGGAGGAGACAGAGTTGCAGAACAGCGGGAGTTGAACAAACATACTACAAATATTAAATCGCAAAGATCAGGAAAAGACCGACGGCTAATATCACATCACAAAGTTAAATTGTGAAAGTTCGAAGTGGACATGTGTTGGGTGGAGGATCCATGCACATATCGCACATCGCATGCGATAAGATATTGTGGCGATCTCAGGAGTTAAAAGTTACGAAGTGCGATGAGGTAATTTGCGGTTAGCTAAAGTGTGATAGTATTAAAGTGGCGAAGTTGCGATGGGTGTAAGATCTGTGAAGTGGTATGATTGCTGATGTGCGAATGTTATATTCAACGATATGCGAAGAGGTAAGTTCTGCGATGTGTGAAGTGTAATATTTGTCGATTTGCGAAATCAACATAACAATGAAATTGCGATAAGTCTTGGAAATGCACATTAGTGTATGCGATAAGGGTTGTATGGTGAAAGATTTAGATGTGATATGGAGGTGATGTATAGGCGATGCCGTGAAGGAATATTGAAGCCATATGTGTATAGTTCATTCGAGAATGGGATTGGTCACGTAGGAGCCTAAAGGTAAGGTTAACGATATAAAGGAGAAAAATGTATTGATATGGTATATTGAGTTTTAAACCCGAAACCACTTTTCAAAGGAGCTTCCGCAAAATCATATGAATTTAATAATTATTAAAGTGGGTTTGTAAAATTTCTTAGAAATATTATGACTTTATCCTCGGGTTTTGGGCAGACTAAGACTTAGTTCTACACCTTTGGGTAATTGCGTCCATATGGCTGCATCAAAGTTATTGCAATTCTTTTCTTGTTTAAGTAGGAATTACAATGTCACAAAACTTGTAGTTGCAGGTTTCCTTATCACCTCTATTGTGGGAAGAGTGGTTGGAGGATCTACAAAAACAACCCAAAAATATGTGTTTATGATTTCTTGGAAATTGTTAAGTGTTGTTTTTTCATTCTTCTCTATGCTTGGTTCCTGCAATTTAGAATTTAGTAGCATTTATTTGACAATTAGAGGTTGTGTTGTAGGGTAAATTATATTTTAATAAAATTCAACTCATCTTTTCCATGTTAATTTATTTTATTGTAATATTGATCATTTGATGCATGTGCTTGATTAGTCTGTAGGGATTGTGTTGAATTGCAGGGATGAGCACTTTCTTCCACATCCACCTAGACCATTCCATCTCTCTCTTAGACACTTCACATTGCTTCCAAACTCTACCACCGATGTCACTCTTCCAGGGAAAATGAAGGAAATTGTGGGCATAAAATCTGGTGCAAGATATGCCTCCGAGGGGTTCTAAGCTTGGCCAAGGGTCTCCCACACCCTTCATTCACCTTCCTTCACCTTCAATATACCATTCTTGTCCTCAAACATCTCTCGAACCCCCTCCTGTAGCAAAACAGGGCCTCTTGTAACATTCATTTAAATTTTATTACATTGACTAGATTTTCTCGAGACTTTGACCCTTACATTCTGAAGTTGAATAATGGCCCTTAATCTCTAATTTCATGATTAAGGAAGACTCTAATACCACTCCAACCCCATCCTTTCCTCACTGCAAAAATAAGACAACAAGTAGAATTTGACTTAACATTTTTTTTCATAGTTGTGTTGAAGATTGAATTCCTCATTTTAAAGCAAGTTACAAATAGATAAATGATTCATGCAAATAAGATATTGATTTGATTAAGTGTGCAGATAGATGTAGCATGGTTTACTTCTGCAACTAGACTAGCCTCTTCCTTTCATGCAATACAAATTGGCATTTACATTTAATGAATGACATTTTCCTTTATATAGTTAGAATCATGTTCATTTCCCTGCAATCATGATATTCTTTCATTCAAATTTTTCTTTGTAGTTAATTGAAGGAGTGGTCTCTGAATCCCTTGATCAGATCTAATGACTGAGGGTGACATGAATAGAACCTAACCTGCTATGCATACAACACTATCACCTCTAAGTTTGTATGAACAACAATGTAAACTTTGAAACGGAAACTATAAACTCAAAATGAGAACTCTAGCCAAATAACCCCAAAAAACATGAAAAACAACCTAAAAATGAAAAATGTTGATGCTAGAATATTGTTTTTTTGTGTAAATTTTCAATATTTTTTAAAAATGACAGTAAAAGCTGATAAAGACCATTTTTTTTGACAAAAAAACACCCTAAAAACAAAATATTTTGATATTGGGATAACGTATTTTTTTTCGAGGTTAATTTTCAACATTTTTTAGCAAAGGCCTTAAGGATAAAATATCATGACTTCGAAAAACCTTAAAAATCCAGTGATTTTTAGGGATGAAATTAAAGATAAAATATCACGTCTCTTAAAATCCCTAATATATCAACAATTTTCATCCATAGTGTTGAAGACAAAATACTTATAACTATTTTCAACTATAACATTAAAGATAAAAAATCATGACTCGAAAAAACCTTAAAATTTTAACAATTTTTCAACCATGACATTATGGAAAAAATTTATGGCTAAAAACACATAAAAAATGAACACGTGAATGAAAGAGTCATTATATCAAGAGTAATTTATTTCTTAGATGTTAAAATTATGATGGCTTTAAAATCTTAGCCTAATACAGCTAGCACATTACAACAAAAATTTAAAATTCAACCATCAAATTGACGCGCAGTAATGAAAACTTAAAGGTCAACCATGAAATTGACACATTGTGAGGGTGAACTAGATCCTTTATAAAGAAAATTTAATATCAACAATCAAATTGACATATAATGGGATCAGATTGCTAGTCGAGGATTGACACGGACCTTGTAGGAAAAAATAAAACAAAATAATAAATAAATATATAAATAAATAAAAATGAAAAATACAAAAGAAAAAAAAAGATTAAAAGATTGAAAAAAATAAAAAATAAAAAACACAAAGTTTTAAAAATAATAAGTAAATAAAAATATATATTAAAGCATAAAAAATTTAAAAAAACATGAAAAAAAAAACATTGAGAAAAATAAAAATAAAAACAAGAACACAAAAAATTAAAAA
This sequence comes from Pinus albicaulis, assembly GCA_034641835.2. Classification (NCBI taxonomy): domain Eukaryota; kingdom Viridiplantae; phylum Streptophyta; class Pinopsida; order Pinales; family Pinaceae; genus Pinus; species Pinus albicaulis. The sequence continues at coordinate 27,593,442 of CM076576.1, forward strand.
AAAATAATAATAAGAAGTAAATAAAATGTATATTAGAATACAAAAAAAAATTAAAAACATGGCAAAAAAAACAAATATACAAAAGAAATCAAACATAAAAAATGTAAAAAAGAAAACGAAATTAACTTGATAAAAAAATTAAAAACAAAAAACCAAAATCAGAAATTTAAAAACCTATTAAAAAAAAAAAAATTCCAAGCAAACATAATTTAAGATATATATATATGTGTGTGTGTGTGTGTGTGTGTGTGTGTGTGTGTGTGTGTATTAATGTTTTTATGTTTTTCTTGTTTATTTTTTTTATTTTTTTTTTAATTATGTTTGCTTTGAAATGTTTGTTTTGAATTTTTATTTATTTTTTTATAGTTTTTTTTTATTTATTATTTTTGTTTTATTTATTATTTTATAAGGTAATTTTATTTTTTTTCTTTTCTTTGGTTTTTTTTTTTGTCTCACACACACACACAGATATTATTTATTTAGTTAAAAAAAAAATTATAATAAAAAAATGTTGTAAAGAAAAATAAAAGATTCATGCTTGGAAAACTCTTAAAAAACAAATATTTTAGGACAAATAATAAGACAACTTGAAATTTTGTTAAATAATCAAGAGTTAAAGAAAATGTGCATACTTAGGACATAAGAAAATTTCAAGTCTAAAAACTATGTCTTAAAAAAATGTGAATGTTTTTCAAAATCCACATGAAAATCACCAACATTTAAAAAAATTATCCACACTTAATACATTAGGAAATTTAAACTGTCAAAAATAAACCCTCTAAAAAAAGGGGTTGTTGTTACATCAACATTTCTCAAAATCAACATGAAAATCACTAGAATTTAAAAAAATGTTCATATTTGATACATAAGAAAATTTAAAGTGTCAAAAATATGCTCCCAAAAAATAAGTGTATTCTGAATCAATATTTTTCAAAATCGGATGATTTTTTTCTACATCAAAAAAATGGGTACTCGGTACAGTTCTCGTTTGATAGTTTACATTGTTGAACCTTGTGTTGATAATTTAAGTTGAGAAGCCTTGGGAGTTGAAACATCCTTGGTACAATACGAGAGATCATCACAACCTCTAAAATCTCTAGTTTGGAGAGAAATAACGTGTAATCATGAATATCTTCCCATGATCGATTAGTCATAGTCATGGGTTTAAGGACATCCTCAACTGAAGGAAAGTTAATATCTAAGATATCATGTTAATAGGGAAGGTTAGCTTCCCAAATGGTTGAAGTGAAATGAACATATTCCATATCGTGATGGAGATCCTAATTAGTATCGATTACTGCTAATTGGATAACTTGATAAGTAATTTTTATCATACTCGACAACATACTCAATCCAAATGACTTTGCCTATGAATGATGAGGTACTACTCAAGGACCCAAATTGAAAACCACACTGTTGAATGAAATTGAACTAGAAGTAGAGGAAAAAAATGTGATTCAATCGTAAATAAATAGATCATACATGTAGGAGCCAAGTTTAGAGAATTGAGTGATGGGGGTAGGGTGAATGTACCCATGAAAGATGAATCTTTAAAATGTATGCCATCACCAACATTATCATAAGCATTCTAGAATCACCAATGAATGGAATATGCATATTGATATTGGTTCTAGAATATATCATGCAATAAAGGTGATCTATCATAACCAATTTTCCTTCATGAGGAAATTGGAGGACCCTAAAGACCAAATACATAATAGCCATCATTACATAGAACCAATCACACCCTAAAAAAAATTATATTCTAGAGGGGAATTGGCTACTTAAACCTTAGTTGAAATAATATTTCCACCTAATTCAACAGGTTCCAAAACAACAGTTTCATGGGGCTTAAATGTATGACCATCATATGTGTTCAACATGGTGTCTAACTCGACAAGGTCTAGAAAAAATAAGACTCTCCAACATGACAAAGACATAATGAAGGTGAAGGCTCCTTCATCAACAATTCATCTAAAAATGTTTGTCCCATGTGAAGATACTTGGATCTAAAAACCTAATTTGTGGGGAATCCTAGACCTAATTTACCCCACATTTCCTACCCTTTAGGTGATCCTACTATTTTTAGCAATTACTATTTATAATATTCTTAGTTTTAGTGGGGGCTACCATGTAGGATGACATGTGGTAGTGACTAGACATAGGTTGAGAAGTGACATGGCTATTTTTTATCCATAAATATGAACTTCCTATTTTCTAGCCACCTTATCCACAAGTGCACACTTCCTTCATATTTCTAGGGACAAATATTATCTAAATCCCTATCCTCTTATCCCTTTATCTTGGGAAACCTTATCCTTTGACTGTTAGTCCTATTATTGGAGTTTTTCCAAAGTTCTTGAGTTAGGAGTTGCATGCGTGAGTTATTACTTTAGTTATCACTTATTTATGGCTCATCCTATCCTTATCCAACTATATTATCGACTCTAACTTTATTTTATACCCTATAACTCCATTTTGACCTAATTAACTGAAACTAAGGGAGAGTTTCTTATCTACTAATTGTGAATTCTCAACGATTCATACTTAATATGCATTGATCCTCTCTATAAGAGTGTTATTTAATTATGCTCAGGTAAATTAAGTCAATACAAGTGAATTTGAATTGGTCTTTAGCTACATAGTCTATTTTAATGTTATTTCATTCACTCTTCTCTATTTTCTCTTGTAATTTCTATTGTAATTACTTTATTACAACAATATCTTGAACTTATGCTTAAAATTTAACATTCTTATAGATAATTCAAGGAGTTTATAAGGGATATACACATATTATTTCAGGTCATGAAGGTGTTGATAGTGCTAGAAAATCACCAACAAGAAGGGGATATCCTCGGTATAAATTCCCAATTAGAATCTACATCGTTTGGTATCATATTACTTCTGAGGAAAGAAAGAAATGTTAGCCTTGTGAGACACACAATTATAATGAATATAAGGTGCTTCCATGCACAATGTAAATAAAGTGAGACTTTAGAAGAAAAATGATAGAATTAATATAATAAATACACACATACATGTAAAGAATCATTAATACATTTGAAAAGCATATCTCAAATAAACATGATCATGGAAAGAAAAAAATACATGCAATTTCAATAATAATATGTAATAGAATAGGATTTAATTAAATATTGTGAGTCATATTTGTAAATGTTCTCGAATGTAGGAGAACATGAGAGATTTAGGATATTTGAGATTTCAAAGGGATTGTGAATCCTAGACTTAGGAATTAGTTGATGATTTTGTGGATTTAGAGGATTCTTAGGATTAGTTGAGAAGATTGAGGATCTGAACCAGAATTGGTTGCAGAACCTTTGTATATATTTGTAAGCCTCGAAAGCATTAGGAGACCATATCCTTAGAAAAGTAGAGTAAAGAGGAGAGAGCCGAGAACAGAGAGGGTTATGTTGAAGAGAAAAGGGCCATGTAAAGGCACATCAAACCAAAGCTAGATTGTAAACAAGATTTTTTTATTTGTATCTAGATGATTTATTTATTAATGAAAAAATCGAATTTCATTGTGAATGTGTGCCATTTCTATTATGTGTTGAACGATCCATAATCAAACAAATTCGATATTAGTGTAATAATTCCCTGTAATGAATTATATTAAATGAATAAGTCTTTCTAAGTGATAAAAGACTTAATGGCTGGGTAGAATCTGTATGATTCCAGTCCAAGAATTAAACAATTGTGTGTGGATCTTATGACAACAAATAAGTGCAGATAAAATTTGTGTGTAGGTCGAGAAGAGAAACAGATCATGAATTCTGGACTCAGAGTTTAGTACAGAATGGTGGTCTGTATTCGGCATTTAAATAGTGAGAAAAGGTTTACAGCAAGCATAGTAATTCCAAGTCGGAGTGAATAAAAAAATGGAAGAAAGCTCAGGAAGGAGTAGCGTGGAGGAGATAGAGTTGCAGAGCAGTGGCAGTTGAACAAACAGAAAACAAATATTAAATCACAAAGATCAGGAAAAAGACCTACGACTAAGATCACATCGCAAAGTTAAATTGTGAAAGTGCGAAGTGGACATGTGTTGGGCGGAGGATCCATGTGCATATCGCACATCACATGCGATAAGATATTGTGGAGATCTCAAGAGTTAAAAGTTATGAAGTACGATGAGGTAAGTTGTGGTTTGCCAAAGTGCGATAGTATTAAAGTGGTGAAGTTGCGACGGGTGTAAGATCTGCGAAGTGGTGTGATTGCTGATGTGCGAAACTTTATATTCGTCATTCTAAAAAGAGGTAAGTTATGCGATGTGTGAAGTGTAATATTTTTTTATTTGTGAAATTGACATAACAGCGAAATTGCGATAAGTCTTGGAAATGTGCAGTAGTGTATGTGATAAAGGTTGTATGGTGAAAGATTTAGATGTGATATGGAGGTGATGAATAGGCGATGCCACGAAGAAATATTGAAGCCATATGTTTATAGTTCATCCGAGAACGTGATTGGTCACGGAGGAGCCTAAAGGTAAGGTTAACGATAAAAAGGAGAAAAGCGTATTGATATGGTATATTGAGTTTTAAACCTGAAACCACTTTTCAAAGGAGCTTCAGCGAAATCATATGAATTTAATAATTCTTAAAGTGGGTTTGTAAAATTTCTTAGATATATTATGACTCTATCCTCGGGTTTTTGGAAGACTAAGACTTAGTTCTACACCTTTGGGTATTTGCGGCCATATGGTTGCATCATTTTTTCTGCAACATCATCTCTATGCCTTTTACCTTGGCATATTTCCTTCCGCCGTGGCTTTCCTTTGAACCACTGCAATGACCCTCAGTGATCATCGACTTCCCCTCCTTTGTGAACTTCATCTTGTTTACCTTTGGACTGCACTAAGCCTCTCCTTCTCAGCAAGTCTGATCCATACCTACTACAAGTACCTCACCAAGCCTTCTCTCCTTTGAGATCAGTCTTTTGGTAACACTGGTTCTCTTTCTCTGGAACCTATATTGAGCAACTCCTTTACTCATTGGCTTCTGAAATTCCTATTTCTTCTGATAATACTCTTGTCCTCTCTGTCCAACCTTCAGTTGGATTCTTCAGGTTCACTGCTACTTTCCTTCATAGTATCCATTTTAATCTTCTTTTAAGAACGCAATTGGTTCTTCTCTGACAGCTCCTCTTTCTATCTGTTGAGGAAGAAGATGAATGATGAAGAGTATGAGATAGAAAAGGCTCAGATGAGCATGCAACTTAATTTGTTGATGAAGTTGTTTAAGAGAAGTAAATAAAAACAGAGGAATGGTTATGTAATGAGAAAGAAAATGAAGTGGCATAAGCTACAAGAGAAGAGAGAACAACAGGTGAATATGCAGTTAATAGAGGAGATGAGGAAGCTTGAACATATTATAGATGTTCAATTGAGGACAGAGAATATCAAAGGAGTGGAGCTACAACAAGAAAAAGTTGTTGGAGAAGAGAAAGTTCCTTTTGAACTTGAAGATGGAGCGATGATGTTTGAATCATCAATTGAGGGGATTGAGCTTTATGATTTTGAAATTAATAATTTGTGTATGTTTGCAAGTAATGTCAAAGTAGAGAAACATAATTTGAGTTATAAAACAATTATATCTCATGAGGAATTTCATACACAATTGGAGGGAAATATTGTTTTTCAGCATGCTAAAGTTGAAAACAGAGGAAGTTTGGCTCACGATGATGACCAAAAGCAAGAAGAAGTGTAGAAGGATATCAATCAACCAAGTGAAGTTCTTGAGGAATTTTATATGAAGACCATTGAAGATTTTCTGAGTCATGTAGAGGACTTGGAACAACAGGAGGATTTAATTATTGAATCATCAAATAAGACTATTGGGTCTTATGGTTTTAAAATTTAAAATGTGTGTGTGATTGCAGGTTTTGAAGGTTTTGCAGGCGATATACAGTCAGTGGAAGTTCTCATAAATATGAGGGAAGAAAAAGAAATGTACAAAGACATTTCAAAGAGTCAAGATCATAATTGTATTCTGATGGAGGATAAGCTATGTTATCTTATGAAGATATCCAAGGGAAAGAACATGCAAAATTGATTAGTAAATGGGAGAAATAATTGGAGTTACTGGAGAATTGGTTGAAAGCACCAGTAGAGAAGAACCTGATGAAGACTACAAAGGATCTGCTGTAGGGGAAGAAAATGTTATTACAGTCAAGGAATTGAAGAACAATTTACTTTTTGAAAGTAAATTTTCAGGTAGTGAGCAGAAGAGGGATGTTTCAGAGGGAGATATCTTAAGAGATATTCAGGAAGTTTGGAAGGTAGAAATTTCCATAGCAATATCTACAACGGAATTTGGAGTAGTCTCAAAAATAATATCAAAGTTGAAGAAAAAGAAACTGAAGAAAGTAATCAGCAGCTTAAAGATGTTCATATTCTAGAGAATGAAAATAAAGTGCAACAACAAAATAAATTGGACAGAGAGATAGAAAATTTCATGAATCTTATGAGGAAGAAACATAAAGGAAGGAGTTTCATAAAGAGAAAAAAAATAGATGGTAGTATGAAAGGCTGGATTGTGACAAATGTTGAAGGTAAATTCAGTGGAGTGTTACAAACGAAGGTCTAGAAACCAGGAGAAGCAAGAAAAAACAACAGAATATGTGGACAACAATTGAAAGGAGCAAAGGGATCACTGAAGAAGAAAGTATGGGATCCAAGAGGACAATGATTAGAGACACATGATCTGGAGATCATGATTCTTTTTACTTTGGGAGTCTGATGCAGGAGCATCATGGTTCCAAAATTTATACATTTAGCAGAATTTAGGGGTCTTGTGCTTTCAAGGGAGTTGGTTCCCTAAGTATTTAATTAATGTAATTTTCAATGTTTTGAGTGATTTTATGTCAGACGTTTGGAATAGGATTTAATTAAATATTGTGACGCATATTTGTAAATGTTCTTGAATGTAGGAGAACATGAGAGATTTAGACTAGTTGAGATTTCAAAGGGATTGTGAATCCTAGACTTAGGAATTAGTTGATGATTTTGTGAATTTAGAGGATTCTTAGGATTTAGTTGAGAAGATTGAGGATCTGAACCAGAATTGGTTGTAGAACCTTTTGTATATATTTGTAAGCATCGAAGGCATTAGGAGAACATATTCTTAGAAAAGTAGAGTAAAGAGGAGAGAGACGAGAACATAGAGGGTTATGTTGAAGAGAAAAGGGCCATGTAAGAGGCGCATCAGGCCAAAGCTAGATTGCAAACATGTTTTTTTTATTTGTATATGTACGATTTATTTATTAATGAACAAATTTAATTTCATTGTGACTGTTTCATTTCTGTTATGTGCTGAGTGATCCATAATAGAACAAATTCGATATCAATGTAATAATTCCCTACAATTAATTCTAATTGAATGAATAAGTCTTTCTAAGTGATAAAAGACTTAATGGTTGGGTAGAATCTGTATGATTCTAGTCTGGGAATTAAACATTTGTGTGTGGAGTTGATGAGAAAAAATAAGTGCAGATAAAACTTGCGTGCAGGTCGAGAAGAGAAACAAATCACAAATTTTGGACTCAATGTTTAATATAGAATGGTGGTCTGTATTCGAAATTTGAATAGTGAGAAAAGGTGTACGACAAGCGTGGTAATTCCAAGTCAAAGTGAATAAAAAAATAGAAGAAAGCTCAGGAAGGAGTAGCATGGAGGAGACAGAGTTGCAGAACAGCGGGAGTTGAACAAATAGACTACAAATATTAAATCGCAAAGATCAGGAAAAGACCGACGGCTAAGATCACATCACAAAGTTAAATTGTGAAAGTGAGAAGTGGACATATGTTGCGCGGAGGATCCATGCACATATCGCACATCGCATGCGATAAGATATTGCGGCGATCTCAGGAGTTAAAAGTTACGAAGTGCGATGAGGTAATTTGCGGTTTGCTAAAGTGTGATAGTATTAAAGTGGCGAAGTTGCGATGGGTGTAAGATCTGTGAAGTGGTATGATTGTTGATGTGTGAATGTTATATTCACTGATATGCGAAGAGGTAATTTCTGCGATGTCTGAAGTGTAATATTTGTCGATTTGCGAAATCAACATAACAATGAAATTGCGATAAGTCTTGGAAATTCAAATTAGTGTATGCGATAAGGGTTGTATGGTGAAATATTTAGATGTGATATGGAGGTGATGTATAGGCGATGCCGTAAAGGAATATTGAAGCCATATGTGTATAGTTCATTCGAGAACGGGATTGGTCACGTAGGAGCCTAAAGGTAATGTTAACGATATAAAGGAGAAAAATGTATTGATATGGTATATTGAGTTTTAAACTCGAAACCACTTTTCAATGGAGCTTCCGCAAAATCATATGAATTTAATAATTATTAAAGTGGGTTTGTAAAATTTCTTAGAAATATTATGACTTTATCCTCGGGTTTTGGGCAGACTAAGACTTAGTTCTACACCTTTGGGTAATTGCATCCATATGGCTACATCAAAGTTATTGCAATTATTTTCTTGTCTAAGTAGGAATTACAATGTCACAAAACTTGTAGTTGCAGGTTTCCTTATCACCTCTATTGTGGGAAGAGTGGTTGGAGGATCTACAACAACAACCCAAAAATATGTGTTTATGATTTCTTGGAAATTGTTAAGTGTTGTTTTTTCATTCTTCTCTATGCTTGGTTCCTGCAATTTAGAAGTTAGTAGCATTGACAATTAGAAGTTGTGTTGGAGGGTAAATTATATTTTAATAAAATTCAACTCATCTTTTCCATGTTAATTTATTTTGTTGTAATATTGATCATTTGATGCATGTGCTTGATTAGTCTGTAGGGATTGTGTTGAATTGCAGGGATGAGCACTTTCTTCCACATCCACCTAGACCATTCCATCTCTCTCTTGGACACTTCACATTGCTTCCAAACTCTACCACCGATGTCACTCTTCCAGGGAAAATGAAGGAAATTGTGGGCATAAACTCTGGTGCAAGATATGCCTCCGAGGCGTTCTAAGCTTGGCCAAGGGTCTCCCACACCCTTCATTCACCTTCCTTCACCTTCAATATACCATTCTTGTCCTCAAACATCTCTCGAACCCCCTCATGTAGCAAAACAGGGCCTCTTGTAACATTCATGTAGATTTTCTTACTTTGACTAGATTTTGTCCAGACTTTGACCCTTACATTCTAAAGTTGAATAATGGCCCTTAATCTCTAATTTCATGATTAAGGAAGACTCTAATACCACTCCAACCCCATCCTTTCCTCACTGCAAAAATAAGACAACAAGTAAAATTTGACTTAACATTTTTTTTCATAGTTGTGTTGAAGATTGAATTCCTCATTTTAAAGCAAGTTACAAATAGATAAATGATTCATGCAAATAGGATATTGATTTGATTAAGTGTGCAGATAGATGTAGCATGGTTTACTTCTGCAACTAGACTAGCTTCTTCCTTTCATGCAATACAAATTGGCATTTACATTTAATGAATGACATTTTCCTTTATATAGTTAGAATCATGTTCATTTCCCTGCAATCATGATATTCTTTCATTCAAATTTTTCTTTGTAGTTAATTGAAGGAGTGGTCTCTGAATCCCTTGATCAGATCTAATGACTGAGGGTGACATGAATAGAACCTAACCTGCTATGCATACAACACTCACAATTCTAAGTTTGTATGAACAACAATGTAAACTTTGAAACAAGCTATAAACTCAAAATGAGAACTGTAGCCAAAAAAAGCCCAAAAAACATGATAAAACAAAGAAAAAAAATTTGCGTATTCTGGAATGAATTTTTTTTCAAGGGTAAATTTTCAATATTTTTTAAATATGGCAGTAAAAGCCAATTTTTTTGGTGCAAAATCCACCCTCAAAACGAAAAGTTTTGATGTTGGAATAACGTATTTATTTTGGGGGGTAAATTTTCAACATTTTTTAGCAATGACGTTAAAGATAAAATATCAAGACCTCAAAAAAACTTAAAATTCCAACAATTTTCAAGCATGGCATTAAAGATAAAATATCATGTCTCTGAAAAGCCTTAATATATCAACAATTTTCATCCATAGTGTTGAAGACAAAATACTTATAACTATTTTCAACTATAACATTAAAGATAAAAAATCATGACTCGAAAAAACCTTAAAATTTTAACAATTTTTCAACCATGACATTATGGAAAAAATTTATGGCTAAAAACACATAAAAAATGAACACGTGAATGAAAGAGTCATTATATCAAGAGTAATTTCTTTCTTATATGTTAAAATTATGATGGCTTTAAAATTTTAGCCTAATACAGCTAGCACATTACAACAAAAATTTAAAATTCAACCATCAAATTGACGCGCAGTAATGAAAACTTAAAGGTCAACCATGAAATTGACACATTGTGAGGGTGAACTAGATCCTTTATAAAGAAAATTTAATATCAACAATCAAATTGACATATAATGGGATCAGATTGCTAGTCGAGGATTGACACAGACCCTCTAGGAAAAAATAAAACAAAATAATAAATAAATATATAAATAAATAAAAATGAAAAATACAAAAGAAAACAAAGATTAAAACATTGAGAAAAATAAAAAATAAAAAACACAAAGTTTTAAAAATAATAAGTAAATAAAAATATATATTAAAGCATAAAAAATTTAAAAAAACATGAAAAAAAAACATTGAGAAAAATAAAAATAAGAACAAGAACACAAAAAATTAAAAAAAAATAATAATAAGAAGTAAATAAAATGTATATTAGAATACAAAAAAAAATTAAAAACATGGCAAAAAAAGCAAATATACAAAATAAATCAAACATAAAAAAATGTAAAAAAGAAAACGAAATTAACTTATGAAAGATAAAAAAATTTAAAACAAAAAACCAAAATTAGAAATTTAAAAACCTATTAAAAAAAAATAAAATTCCAAGGAAACATAATTTAAGATATATATATATATATATATATATATATATATATATATATATATATATATATATATATATATATATATATATCTGTGTGTGTGTGAGAGAGAGAGAGAGAGTTTGTATTAATGTTTTTATGTTTTTCTTGTTTATTTTTTTTAATTATTTTTTTTAATTATGTTTGTTTTGAATTTTTATTTAATTTTTTTTTTTTTTTTTTTGTATTTTATAAGGTAATTTTATTTTTTTTCTTTTGTTTGGTTTTTTTTTGTCTCTCTCTCTCACACACACATATTATTTATTTAGTTAAAAAAAAAAAAAAAACATAATAAAAAAATGTTGTAAAGAAAAACAAAAGATTCATGCTTGTAAAACTCTTAAAAAACAAATATTTTAGGACAAATAATAAGACAACTTGAAATTTTGTTAAATAATCAAGAGTTAAAGAAAATGTGCATACTTAGGACATAAGAAAATTTGAAGTCTAAAAAATATGTCTTAAAAAAATGTGAATGTTTTTCAAAATCCACATGAAAATCACCAACATTTAAAAAAAATTATCCACACTTAATACATTAGGAAATTTAAACTGTCAAAAATAAACCCTCTAAAAAAAGGGGTTGTTGTTACATCAACATTTTTCAAAATCAACATGAAAATCACTAGAATTTAAAAAAAATGTTCATATTTGATACATAATAAAATTTAAAGTGTCAAAAATATGCTCCCAAAAAATAAGTGTATTCTGAATCAATATTTTTCAAAATCGGATGATTTTTTGCTACATCAAAAAAATGGGTACTCGATACAGTTCTCGTTTGATAGTTTACATTGTTGAACCTTGTGTTGATAATTTAAGTTGAGAAGCCTTGGGAATTGAAACATCCTTGGTACAATACGAGAGATCATCACAACCTCTAAAATCTCTAGTTTGGAGAGAAATAACGTGTAATCATGAATATATTCCCATGATCGATTAGTCATAGTCATGGGTTTAAGGACATCCTCAACTGAAGGAAAGATAATATCTAAGATATCATGTTAATTGGGAATGTTAGTTTCCCAAATGGTTGAAGTGAAATGAACATATTCCATATCGTGATGGAGATCCTAATTAGTATCGATTATTGCTAATTGGATAACTTGATAAGTAATTTTTATCATACTCGACAACATACTCACTCCAAATGACTTTGCCTATGAATGATGAGGTACTACTCAAGGACCCAAATTGAAAACCACACTGTTGAATGAAATTGAACTAGAAGTAGAGGAAAAAAATGTGATTCAATAGTAACTAAATAGATCATACATGTAGGAGCCAAGTTTAGAGAATTGAGTGATGGGGGTAGGGTGAATGTACCCATGAAAGATGAATCTTTAAACATGCTAGCACCAACATTATCATAAGCATTCTAGAATCACCAATGAATGGAATATGCATATTGATATTGGTTCTAGAATCTATCATGCAATAAGCAAGGTGATCTATCATAACCAATTTTCCTTCATGAGGAAATTTGAGGACCCTAAAGACCAAATACATAATAGCCATCATTACATAGAACCAATCACACCCTAAAAAAAAATTATATTCTAAAGGGGAATTGGCTACTTAAACCTTAGTTGAAATAATATTTCCACCTAATTCAACAGGTTCCAGAACAACAGTTTCATGGGGCTTAAATGTATGACCATCATATGTGTTCAACATGGTGTTTAACTAGACAAGGTCTAGAAAAAATAAGACTCTCCAACATGACAAAGACATAATGAAGGTGAAGGCTCCTTCGTCAACAATTCATCTAAAAATGTTTGTCCCATGTGAAGATGCTTGGATCTAAAAACCTAATTTGTGAGGAATCCTAGACCTAATTTACCCCACATTTCCTACCCTTTAGATGATCCTACTATTTTTAGCAATTACTATTTATAATATTCTTAGTTTTAGTGGGGGCTACCATGTAGGATGAAATGTGGTAGCGACTAGACATAGGTTGAGAAGTGACATGGCTACTTTTTATCCATCAATATGAACTTCCTATTTTCTAGCCACCTTATCCACAAGTGCACACTTCCTTCATATTTCTAGGGACAAACATTATCTAAATCCCTATCCTCTTATCCCTTTATCTTGGGAAACCTTATCCTTTGACTGTTAGTCCTATTATTGGAGTTTTTCCAAAGTTCTTGAGTTAGGAGTTGCATGCGTGAGTTATTACTTTAGTTATCACTTATTTATGGCTCATCCTATCCTTATCCAACTATATTATCGACTCTAACTTTATTTTATACCCTAGAACTCCATTTTGACCTAATTAACTGAAACTAAGGGAGAGTTTCTTATCTACTAATTGTGATTTCTCAACGATTCATACTTAATATGCATTGATCCTCTCTATGAGAGTGTTATTTAATTATGCTCAGGTAAATTAAGTCAATAAAAGTGAATTTGAATTGGTCTTTAGCTACATAGTCTATTTTAATGTTATTTCATTCTCTCTTCTCTATTTTCTCTTGTAATTTCCATTGTAATTACTTTATTACAACAATATCTTGAACTTATGCTTAAAATTTAACATTCTTATAGATAATTCAAGGAGTTTATAAGGGATATACACATACTATTTCAGGTCATGAAGGTGTTGATAGTGCTAGAAAATCACCAACAAGAAGGGGATATCCTCGGTATAAATTCCCAATTAGAATCTACATCGTTTGGTATCAGAGTTCCATCCGAGATGATGCCCTGGGTGCCATTATGGTGAACTTAAATATATGTCTTGTAAAGGAATTACAACATAAGAGAGAATTCATATTACTTCTGAGGGAAGAAAGAAATGTTAGCCTTGTGAGACACACAATTATTATGAATATAAGGTGCTTCCATGCACAATGTAAATAAAGTGAAGCTTTAGAAGAAAAATGATAGAATTAATATAATAAAGACACACATACATGTAAAGAATCATTGATACATTTGAAAAGCATATCTCAAATAAACATGATCATGGAAAGAAAAAAATACATGCAATTTCAATAATAATATGTAATATTCCTAATTAGCGACAGCTAATTGGAATATTCTATTTTGTTTAGTTTTCCGTCTATAGTTCGTAAATAAATAAAAAGTGAGTGAAGAGGGTCTAACTCACTTAAATGAAATAATACATCCACCTCGTAGCACAACGTTGTGACTTAAGTGGGAGTCAAGGGGGGACCCAACACCACGTGGAGGAGAGGGCCTATGTACACTCTAGAAGCTTCTCCAAGCTTCTGCACAGATAAGGATGAGGATGTGGAGGAGAGAGAGAGAGGCTACATTGGGTTTTGGAGGGAAACCAACACTATAAAATATGGAGGAGCCTCCTCATTTCATTCATGCTTGGATTATTGATTGTTGAGTGAGACATTTGTCTTCTTTGGCACGTTGGTTGTTTAGCCTGTCTGTTGCACTGTTTAGTGCACCGAGTGTCTTTGTGCGGAGATCTCAACCTTAGGCCCGGGGGACTTCAAGTGCCTACTCGGGCAAGGTTAGTTTTCAGCATCATCCTCCAGGACAGTGTTATTGCTGCAGCAGCATAATACTATGTTGTAGGGTGTTGCCGTGGTGACTTTACGACACCACTTCCTTCTCTTGTTTTTCAGAGGGAGAGTCTCTCTTTCATTTGGAGGATCAGGTTGGAGGATATTGGAGCTGATTTGCAGATCTTGGCACTTGGCCGAAGTGTTTATTTCCACTACTGCGCAGTCCCTCTCAGTTACTGCGTTATTTCCATGGTGTATCTGCAGAGAGGGTTTGCCGGTTAATTTGAGGGGAAGATCTCAAGTGTAAGGATCAGCCTTCCACTTTGGAGATCTATTGGGGGAGGTCTACTTCAGTTGCTCATCATCTTCATCCTTCTCTACTTGGGTTCGATTTGTAGTTGCAATAGCTGCCCAGCAACTCCGGCATTTTTGCCATTTGTGTATTTCAGCCAATCCCTTGGAGGATTGAGATATTATTGCTTGTAAGGGTTAGAGCCTTGCTCTCCTATTGTATTTGAGCCATCTATTGTCATATCCAGGTCTTGACATCATTTTGGAGCAGAATTTTATCTTATACTGCATTTTTCATAGGCTGGGTTTATGCAGAAATAATAGTGTTATTCATGATCATGTACTTGTGTTGTTGGAGCTTGTATTGCTTCTCTTGAGAGGTTGTTTCCTCAAGATTTGTACTCTCTCTTGCTGCTATACATTATTATTGGCTATATATGCATCTTTTGTCTCAAAAATACTGCAGAAAACGCTGTAGGGTTTCTGAATCATTCTCTTGTCTTGCGGCACCTCATTCTTAAGGGGTTTTCTATGAGAATCGGTTGTTTAACCTTGTTTAAATGCTTGTGCCATGTTATTAGACTTATCCTCTGATTTATCATAGTGTTTTATATCTTATTCCTTTAGAAAATACACTTCCCTTGCTTCATTAAATTTCTGCATACTCAAAGTCTTGGGAAATCAGGGTTTTTCTTTACTAGTCAGGAAGGAGGAACTTTTTAACATATAAAAACGCCTTTTTTTGAGCTGAAATTCGACATGGAAGTCCATCTTGACCTAATATAACATATTACAGAACCTTGACCCATAATGTTACACATATTTTCTTATACACTCATTTTAGGGCCAAAATCCTCACTTTGCCCCACATTTTTGCCCCTAAAATCTGAGTAAAGGTTGCTGCAGTATTTGGAGTGGGTTGATGAGTGTTTCTAAACATTTTTTTATGATTTATGAAGCATACTTTCCTGAGGAATTCGTTTTTGAGTCATGATCTGCTGAGAATTCCATTTTTGGGATACTACAGTTTGCTGCACTTTTATTGTTTGGGTGTTCTAGTTCTATACCACTTGGTGTGTTTATATATCACTCTTAGACAGAGTCTGGAAAGGGCCAGGTAGCCTTTGGATCTCATTCTCTTCTAGAGGTGACATATCCAGTAAATGCCCTCCCAGTCAATCTCTGGTTGGAGTTTTTCCGTGCTTTAGAGATATCCCCGAAACAAGATATTACAGTGGTATCAGAGCATAGTTCTGGCTCAGCCTATGGAGATAATTATCTATGACAATATGAGGATCTCACATCAGCAGGATCATATACCCTTTGGAGATTATTTCTGAGAATTGCAGTCCAAGGGGGAAGACTTCAAAGCAGCTTTGCCCTTCAGAGATTACTGTCAGATCAGGCAGGATGAAGGAGGAAGGTAAAATGGTAACAGAGGAGTTTCTAGCATGCATAAATCAAGGTTGTAGCATACCACGGGGAGTTCACCTTCTCCCATGAAGGATGGATCCACTAATCCCTGTGAGTCTCAGTCCAAGAAGAAGATGAGTTTATTCTCATCTCTTTTCAGATACAGAAAAGATGCATCCACCTTTGAGGAGGCCAAGAAGATTGAAGAAAAAGAAGAGGAAGTACCATGCGCTTCCAATTCTCATCAAGAAGAAGAGATCACATCACCTCTTGAGGAGGCTTGTGAAAATGCTGTCACACTCATGGAGGAGTAGCCACATGCATCGAGAGTTGGGGCAGCCAACACTTCTGAGGATGGGACTATTGCAGCTCTACAAGAAGTTCCAAATGCACATCAAGGTATAAAAGAGTTTCCACAAAATATTGTTGCAGTAACTTCTTTAGAAAATTGTGGAGATTCACTTTTGCAAGTCTCAAGGAGAGATCTTATTATAGATGCACTTTGACACACCATGGAATGCAATTCTTATATTCCCTTTTCACAAGAGCAAATAGAAGATGGAGGACATCTTAGGATGGATAACATCTCTCATGCTTGTGTTGGACATCCCTTGAGCCATACACATCATGATGGGAGGTTTTTTCCTACCACCTATTTGATTCTTGATAGGGTCTCATTGATCCTTGAGAAGTTTACATTTCAAAATCCCATGAAGTGCAAATTCAGAAATTTGATTTGGGAGGATGGTAACCCTCATGGGAGGAGTACCAGGATGAGGAGAAGAAGGAGGCATCCACAAGTGATTGAGTGGATGATGAGCAAGGAGCTAGGGAGCTACCAGAAGATCTATGATACTGGGCAGCAGGAGGCTTGGCTGCGTTGGTTACTCTTGAAGGAGTTTGGTCATCACTTGCAGAACTATGATACCGGGCAGCAGGAGGCTTGGCTGCGCTGGTTACTCTTGAAATATTTTGGCCATCACTTGGAAAACACTCTTCATAAGAGTAGGATGATAGGAAAAATATGGTTGGATACTTGCATCATTGAGCAGCATAGAGTATGGATGCATGATGTTGATATGATACTCAAATCTTTCATTGTGTCTTCATCACATGATTGGTATGATGGAGGTATGGGGAGGCAACAAAATGTCTTGTTGCTTTGTTTGTTTCTAGGAGATCAAGGGAAGATTTGCTCTCACACTTTGTATGATGTTGCAGGAGAAGGGGATGGCACTATCTCCTTGATCCTTGATGATGGCTTGGAAGCACTTCCATCTTGGGAAGTATTCCACATTTGTTGCAGCATTATTAGAGGAGTCTTTGACAAGGAGCATGTCAAGGAATAGAGCTTTGTATTGACAGGAGCTTATTTGCATGAGCTCACAGCGTTGTCACTTTGGAGCAGAGACTTATGGATGAAGTGTGCCCAGCAGAGATATGATGGATCTATAACCCATAGGTCCCAGGATCACTTCATATTTGTTGCACTTGATGAACAAAGAGGAGGTAATGATGATAGAGATATCTATGGCATATTCTTCTTGACTTGGATTTCCAAGCATCAGGAGGATTATCTTTTTGCAGCACATGGTTCATTCTTCTTCATAGCATGTCAAAACTCTATGGAAGACTCATGTATGGACCCATGTACCATCTTACTTCCAAAATATGGTGAGGGATTTGTTTATACATTCATTGATTTTCACACTCTTGCCATTCTTATGCAGTGCATTGCTTCACAAAGGGGCAAGCTTGTCACATTGCTCCATGAGTTGTATTGGGCCAATCTACATGATGGAGGCAGCCATCTCTTTTGTAGCCTTGGGAAAATGTTTTGTCATCACTTGTATGCTCATTTTATACACTCTAACATGTATCATATGGAGACATGCATGATTAACCTTGTAAGAAGAAACATTTTTCCTTGTACTTTCAACAAGCAGCAACTTGTAAAACTGCGCTGTACTTGTTGGGGAAGCTGTTGGTACCTCTTTTCATCACTTGTAACCCTCAGTGTTTCCTTCATTTTTTTGCTGATCATGTCTCAATTTGCTGATATAGATCAGATTTGTATGGGAGGCTTGATTATGAGGGAGACACATGAGTTGGATGTGTCTTTGAGTGGGAAGAATTCTCATAATTTCTGCACTACATGTTCTAATGGGAGCATGGGAGGAGGCATGGCCACCACTACTACATATGTGTTCTCTTTTGAGGTGGGCCATGAGATTGATAGTCATCCATTGTACATCCATGGGCAAGTTCTTGATCATGTATTATTGTTGTTTCATTCAGCCATTTACTATCCTTTAGTAGATGTGATGAATCATGGAGATTACTTGCCATGTGATTTTCTAAAGTTGTAGTGGATGAGACTGCACTGTATCCTTGTGAGAAATTGTTTGCATCATGTATCATCATGTATCATCATGTAAAACCTTCAGCAAACCTCTCATTAGGATTTTCCATGATGACCATGTCCTATTCTTCATGGATGGAATGTTTTGGGCTAGCTTGTTCTTCATTGTTGGAGGAACCTTCTTTGGAGGATTTTCTTCACTTTGCCATTGGAGGGCAATAATTTTGCAGCCCAGGATCAGCATACACTCTACACTTGTCATGATTGGAGAGAAGGATAGCATGGGGTAAGCTCTAGTGCTTGCCAAGTTCATATTTTCAGCCCACCTTCATTACCGGAGCTTGAGGTGGAAAGAGATTTTCAGGAGTTGCCTTGTTGGGAGGTGGCTCATTTTTTTTGGATGATTGCTTGGGGATGGAGGATCCACATGAGGGAGATGTTCCTCATTATATTCCAGACTCCATGCCTTGAGTGGAGATTCTTCAGTTCTACCCTTGCAGTTGATTGGAGAGAGGTGATGAGTTGGTACACTGCCGGTGGGACAGCTTACACAGTGACAGCTACATCACAATAGGTGTCATGGTCTTCATCAGTCATAGCCAGAGGCAGTGTGCAGTCTGAGCTGTGGGACTTGGGCTATTATTGGCCATGGTGGCAATGGGATCCGAGAGGATTGTTGGTTGGCTGGTACCATGAGAGATCGGTTTGGGATCCTGGCATTGAGAGATCCCTTCATATCAGGATGATGCAGAGGACAAGGAAGATTCAGTGGCGCATTTTGGATCCAGGCACATTTTTCAATATCGGTGGAGAGCATCAGCTAGGAAGGAGACTTGTTCAGGCAGTTGCTTGAGGGCAAGCAACATTTTTCCGGGGGGGACTGTAATATTCCTAATTAGCGACAACTAATTGGAATATTCTATTTTGTTTAGTTTGTCGTCTATAGTTTGTAAATAAATAAAAAGTGAGTGAAGAGAGTCTAACTCACTTAAATGAAATAAGACATCCACCTAGTAGCACAACGTTGTGACTTAAGTGGGAGTTAAGGGGGGACCCAACACCACGTGGAGGAGAGGGCCTATGTACACTCTAGAAGCTTCTCTAAGCTTCTGCGCAGATAAGGATGAGAATGTGGATAAGGATGATGATGTGGAGGAGAGAGAGAGGTTACATTGGGTTATAGAGGGAAACCAACACTATAAAGATGGAGGAGCCTCCTCATTTCATTCATGCTTGGATTATTGATTGTTGAGTGAGACATTTGTCTTCTTTGGCACGCTGGTTGTTTAGCCTTTCTGTTGCACTGTTTAGTGCATCGAGTGTCTTCCTGCGGATATCTCACCCTTAGCCCCGAGGGACTTCGAGTGCCTGCTCTGGCAAGGTTATTTTTCAGCATCATCCTCCAGGACAGTGTTATTGCTGCAACAGCATAATACTGTGTTGTAGGGTGTTGCCGTGGTGGCTTTACAACACCACTTCCTTCTCTTGTTTTTCAGAGGGAGAGTCTCTCTTTCCTTTGGAGGATCAGGTTGGAGGATATTGGAGCTGATTTTCAGATCTTGGCACTTGGCCAAAGTGTTTATTTCCACTACTGCGCAGTCCCTCTCAGTTATTGCGTTATTTCCATGGTGTATCTGCAGAGAGGGTTTGTCAGTTATTTTGAGGGGAAGATCTCAAGTGTAAGGATCAGCCTTCCACTTTTGAGATCTATTGGAGGAGGTCTACTTCAGTTGCTCATCATATTCAACCTTCTCTACTTGGGTTCAGTTTGGAGTTGCAATAGTTGCCCAGCAACTCCGGCATTTTTGCCATTTGTGTATTTAAGCCAATCCC
This sequence comes from Pinus albicaulis, assembly GCA_034641835.2. Classification (NCBI taxonomy): domain Eukaryota; kingdom Viridiplantae; phylum Streptophyta; class Pinopsida; order Pinales; family Pinaceae; genus Pinus; species Pinus albicaulis. Next base: position 27,613,787 of record CM076576.1, read on the forward strand.
TTGGAGGATTGAGATATTATTGCTTGTAAGGGTTAGAGCCTTGCTCCCCTATTGTCTTTGAGCCATCTATTGTCATATCCATGTCTTGACATAATTTTGGAGCAGCATTTTATCTTAGACTGCACTTTTCATAGCCTGGGTTTATGCAAAAATAGCAGTGTTATTCATGATCATGTACTTGTGTTGTTGGAGCTTGTATTGCTTCTCTTGAGAGGTTGTTTCCTCAATATTTGTACTCTCTCTTGATGCTATACATTATTATTGGCTATATATGCATCTTTTTTCTCATAGCTACTGCAGAAAACGTTGTAGGTTTTCTAAATCATTCTCTTGTCTTGCGGCACCTCATTCTTAAGGGGTTTTCTATGAGAATCGGTTGTTTAACCTTGTTTAAATTACTATGCCATGTTATTAGAATTATCCTCTGATTTATCATAGTGTTTTATATCTTATTCCTTCATAAAAAACGCTGCCCTTTCTTCAGTAAATTTCAGCATACTCAAAGTCTTGGGAAATCAGGGTTTTTCTTGACTAGTCGGGAAGGAGGAACTTTTTAACATAGAAAAACGCCTTTTTTTGAGCTTAAATTAGACATGGAAGTCCATCTTGACCTAATATAACATATTCTAGAACCTTGACCCGTCATGTTACGCATATTTTTTTATACACTCATTTTAGGGCCAAAATCCTCACTTTGCCCCACCTTTTTGCCCCTAAAAGCTGAGTAAAGGTTGCTGCAGTATTTGGAGTGGGTTTTTGAGTGTTTATAAACATTTTTTTATGATTTCTTAAGCATAATTTCCTGAGGAATTCGTTTTTGAGTCATGATTTGCTGAGAATTCCATTTTTGGGATACTACAGTTTGCTGCACTTTTATTGTTTGGGTGTTCTAGTTCTATACCAATTGGTGTGTTTATCTCTCAATATTAGACAGAGTCTGGAAAGGGCCAGGTAGCCTCTGGATCTCGTTCTCTTCTAGAGGCAACATATCCGGTAAATGCCCTCCCAGTCAATCTCTGGTTGGAGTTTTGTCGTGTTTTAGAGATATCCTCGAAACGGGGAATTACATAATATGTACTAAAGACAATAAAATAGTTAATTATCCTTAGTACATGTAAACACAAACATATACCACAACCATTAAAATAAAATTCTTATAACGCTTCTGATACATGCATGAAAAGGTTGTCAGACTCTTTTAGCTTCAAATTATTAAGTGGAAATTCAAAAATACACAATTACAATGTCATCTAACTTTCTCCAATAGTGAAGCATGAAGCCAAAACTTTCTTCTCAAAAGAATGATCTCTCTCTCTTATGCTAGCAATAGAAGCCAAGGCTAAAAGTCCCCTTTGCTTAAGCCATGAGGGTATATATATAACAAATGGGGAAACCTTTCACCTTCAATGTGACTCTTGAGCTCCTATATGTTCTTTGGACTTCCTTGTGACTTTTTACATTCCACATGTGGCTTTTGGGCTTCCACATATCTTTTAAATTTTTCATTTCTTAGTTAAAAATTTACATTTCACAAAATTGTGGCAAGAAAGCATAAAAAAAAAATAAACACATTTATGCTCATATATGGGGAAAATGTAATTTGACGACTATGACATGAAGCTTGGTTGTAATGTATTGATACCAAGCTTTATACTTTGTTGTTATGCCTTTGAATCTTTGTGGTAGGTCTTAATTATATCTCATATTTCCCTGCAAGGCATCTGGGAATATGGTTTTGGAACCTACTTGTATATTGTTCCACAACATGACTAGCTGCATGTGTAGCTTCACTGGCTCAGCTATATATTATATAAAATTTTCCTTAGTCACCTCCAATTCACTCTTGGTAGTCGCATGTCTGATGCGGTCTGGTAACATCTTTATATTTTACCTCCCCGGGTGCACCTATGAAAGGTATTTTGTGTACTTTCACCAATGCTTCCAATCCAGTTTTCAATCGCATATAAGATACCATAGTGTTGGATATATCATTATTAAGCTTATCATAGGCTTGTATATGCATATTCATCTCCACTATGTCCATTTCAGCTTAAATCCTTCCTTTCCTAGCCAATGATGCATGTGCATCTAAAAACTTAGCACACCATTCCTGGATTGTGTTTATAGTTGTAGGAGCCAACTTCAATATTATCATGGTTTCCTATAATCCTTTTTGGATCTCATATAGAGGCACCATCACCTTTTTTCTAATATGATCATTTCTTCATAAACTTTATTCAACATGTTTTCCATTGGATTTAGTTCCTCAAGTATTTTTGTCTGAAGGCCTTCTCTGCTGGAACTTACGAAATACATCCTTTGATTTTCAATGGATAATTATTCTATCTGTTGCTTTGAATTAGCCAACTCTTTCTCCAATTGTTCTCTATTGTCCATAAGATAATTAATGTTCTTCTCTCTCGCTACTACAAAATATGCACCTGTTGAAGAAACTGCTTTAAGATTGGTATTTTTTTTAGACACGCTGACTCTTTCTGTGTGAATACAAATTGGTAGAGCTAGATTGTTTGGAAAGTACCTCCTCCACTTTTGAATAATTTTATCCTTGATCTCATCAAATTTGAAATTGGAGATGTCCATGATTTTGTCTTCATCTGGCGGTGGAAGCCCCATTTCACTAAAAGGAAGGTTCCCTTCTGTAAGAGGAGTTGGTGGCCCCGTCTTCAAAGGGGATACAATTGGCTTAGTCTCTGATATTTTATCTTCTTCTTCCTATTCATCATCGATCCCATGGGTGATCAAATATTCTTCAAGTTTCTTTGCTAGTTCTTCCTCTTCTTGTTTCTTCCTCTTTTCCTCTTCGAGTTGTAATATTTGTTGTTGTTGTTCTTCACTTTTCTTCTGAAGGGCCTCCTCTTGTTTCTTCATAAGATCTTCTTCCTCTTTCCTTTTCTCCATCTCTTATTTCCTCATCTGCATCATATTTTGTGTATTCTTTTCCTACTCTTGTTTATGGTTGCACTCTTCTTATTATTTATTTTTTCTATCCTCTGCAAGTTTTTTTCTTTTCCTTTCTACCTCAATTTCCCCTTTAGTGTTTGGACCAGCTTTAAACTTCTTACTCCTCTCCTCCTCAACATCTTGTTCCTACTTCCTCTTCAAATCATAATTATCCTAAGTGTTCATTCCCTACTGAGTCCATTCTTGAGGTGAATCTAGCACATTTTTTTGTGTTAGAAGGGTTTGCTTCTTCACCTATCCAACTGCTTTAGAGGCATTATAGTGGTTCTTGATATTTTCCTCATCCTCCTAGGATACAAAAGCATATGGTTAGGTATACCTCATCATTAAAAAATGTTTCTTACATATACTTCTAGAGTTGTATTGGTGATAATCCATCTCACCAACTTTGAGGTGATTAAGTTCTTTAATTTTTTCCTCTGCTACCTTTAAATTCTTCAGTTCATATGATCCTATTTGTAGAGGGAAAATGGGCCATGGTGACTTCTTCAACCTCTGCAATTTTTGATACAATATCGTGCAAGATGATAGATGATCTATTGCATCACCATTTATCTATTACAAACTTCTACATAATATATGGACTATTATAAGTTATGAATACCATGATGAATGTACCCTAAGATGATGTGAACTATTTTGAAACTTCAGATATGGCTTCCTTGGATTTATCATTAATGCAAGGTGCCTCGACTCCAAATATCATCTAATATAATATCGTGATGAACTACTCAATTATATTCACGTAAATCCCCATGTAACTAGTCTCTGAAAATATCTTGCAGTAGATATGTACGAATTTACAGGGTAAGTTCCTTAGATCAAACATATCATAGATCAGTACACCAGTATTTGACATGGTTAAAACCCTCAAAGAGGGAAACAGTCCATGGCCTAAGCCAACGCGGCCACTCTAGGAAATTTATTAATATAAAGAAAGAAAATTTACATAAGCTTCTCTCATAAACGGTTATTGGAAAAATGACCCTCCATGCTCTTTAAATAGATATCATGGACCAATCAAGTTTTAACCATGGATCAAGTGTCGGTAATACCGATGAGAGAATGAACCGTTAGATCACTACATATCATGACCGTCAAATTATAAGTTACAAATGTACATAGTAAATAAGCACACTTTACCTAACTCTACACTAGACCAAGTTATACTTAACTATTTCCTATGTGTCGTAATATCCTAACATCCCCCCTTAATAACAACTTGGGATAGGATTGAAGGATTTACAAAGGTAACACAATAGGAAACTATTTCCTATGTGTCAGAATATCCTAACAGCCCCCCTTAAGAACAACTTAGGATAGGGTTGAAGGATTTACAAAGGTGACACAATAGGAGAAGGAAGGAGGCATTAGAGCCTATCCCCCTTTAATTGTAACTTTCCTGAACTCCAAGGAAAGATCAATTTTGGCAAACTTCGCTTCTGTGAGAGCCTTTGTAAACATATCAGCAACTTAATCATTGGTTGAACAATATTGCACTTCAAGAACATGATCATGAATGAGCTTTTTATGAAGTGTACGTGTATCTCAATGTGTTTCATACACTGATGCTAAACTTGATATTTTCATAGCTGAAAGACACTCTGATTATCACACCAAAGTGTAGTTGGATGTTGTTGATGAAGACCAAATTCAGATATGATCTAATGAAGCCACAAGGCTTCCTTGTTGGCTTCAACAACATCACAATAATCTACTTCTGACGAATAAAGAGAGATGGCACTTTGTTTCTTATAATACTATGTAATAGGCTTTGAACCAAGAGTGAATACATAACCTGCAGTAAACTTTTGATCATCAGGGTCACCAACCCAATTGGAATCAGTGAAACCAATCAATAATGGAGATTCTCCTGCACTGTAATGAATATCGAACTGAACTGTACCTCGAATATATTGAATTATTCTTTTAACTGCTTTCCACTGACTTTCATGAGGTTGGTGCATAAACCGAGAAAGACCAACGAAAAAGGAAATGTTAGGACCGGTATGGGTTAGATACAAAAGTTTACCAACAAGTTGACAGTATAAGGTAGCATCAACTTTAGGAGAAGTACAAGTGATTGAAATCTTGACTCAAGAATAAAAGGGAGAAGGGGCTGGCTTACAGTCTTCCATGTGAAAGTGGCATAGAAGATCATAGGCATACTTGGAATAAGAAAGGGTAATACCTTCATTGGATTACAAGACTTGAAAACCAAGGAAATAATGCAAGTGTCCTAATTATGTCATTTCAAACTTATTTTTGAGGCTAGACTTCACATGTTTTATATGGTTGGGATCACTACTAGTATGGATAAGATCATCAACATAAATAATAAGGATTGTTAAGGACTTACCCACTTTCTTGGTGTAGATAGTGTTGTCGGAATGACATCTAGAAAATCCATTATATAAGAAAAACCTATCCATTTTGGCATACCAAGCTCGAGGGGCTTGTTTGAGACCATAAAGAGACTTCCTAAGGGGAAACACAAGGCTAGATTCATTTTGAATAAATCCAAGGGGTTGTTCCATGTATATTTCTTCATGAAAATCTCCATGTAAGAAGGCAGATTTAACATCCATCTGATGGAATTCCCATTTAAAGGAGGTAGCAAGGGGAAGAACAAGGCGGATAGAATTCATTTTGGAAACAGGGGAGAAAGTTTCAGTCTAGTCAATGCCTTCAACTTATGAGAATCCTTTAGCTACAAGACGAGCTTTATGTTTATCCACTTTTCCATCTGGTCCAAATTTTGTTCTGTAAACCTGTTAGCCATCAGTATTTTTTACATGTTAGTGATGACTATATCTACAGCTGAGTTTTCTAGAAACTGATTTCCTTATGTCAATATGTCATCTAGAAAACCCTCCTAAAACTTTTTTCCCATGTCAAAATCAAAATCCATTATCACTATTTTTCCTAAGCTTCAGCCCTACTGGTCTGCCCATCAACTCTAAAAGAAAAATCCAAGTCTGTTTCAAAAGTCTCCCCTATGTTAGGAAGTGGCGCTTTAAGGCATTTTACCCTTGGCAATCATCAAAAAGCCAAAAAAGCCTCCATCTGCTACAAACCAATCATGACTGACCTCCCACTTTGCAAATGAAATTGACAAATAGCTCTAAGTCGCGCCACCCACACCCCCTAGGTCTCAGCACTGCATAAACCCCAATCTCAAGCTGATTATTAGGTGTTTTCAGTGTTTTATGGATTCTACAAAGACAGGAAATATAACTTCATCTCAGGAGGAAATGCTTGAATCTACAGTTAGAAGAACAGCTGCTTCTAAATGTAACCTGAGCCTGAGATATATCTGCAAACAGAGAGTCACTCATCAAGACCTTGCATTTTCCTTCCAGCATGAAAAATCACAGGAAAAGAAGAACACCACTGTCACAGCAAACTGGGAATTTGTCATGGCCAATAACCTCCTTCATTTACAAGCAGAGGGTTAGGGCGCCTCCTTCATCTACAAGCAGAGGGCGCTGGCCAATATTGACTTAAAGGATTGCAAAAGTCCAGGCAGAAGAAAAGGTGATTGTTTTTCAAAGGGTGCTAACCTCCATACTCACAGAGATTATCTTTCAAATAACTTGTCATAAGTTGACCAAGGCATATGGTGACATTTCAGTTCTCCTCAGAAAAAGCAGTGCAATAAGGCAGTGAAGAGCTCCTTCACAAGAAACATAAAGAGCAGCTCTCCTTGTTTCACTCTCATGCATCATCCCCTGTTTTTTCTTTTACCCACAGTCAAAGAAGAAAGCTCAAAGAGACCTAGCACTTGCATCTACAGTCAAGCAAAACCTGTCACCTAATTAGATTTGCATTGCAGGCAAGATTTTGGCATAATACCCAGAGCAAAAATGTGTTTGATCTAGTTTGCCTCTTACAAACAGGTACACAAGCTCATCAAGTACAAAAAGAGTTTTGGCACAATGTTTCAGGTTCTGGAAATCATCAAAGGCAAAAATCTAAGTGCCACTGCCCCAAAAAGAGACATTTCTTCCTCTAAGCAAGGAACAAGTCAAAAAGTTTCAAAGGACATCTTATCCACAAGTATGATCTCGCTTGTGAAAACTTTGAAAAGCATAGAAAGAAGATCAGTGGTTTTATAAATCATTGAAGGCCAATTCCATATGCCATCTGCCACTAGGAAAGCAAATTCCTTATGAAATCAAAGTCAAAACCACTATGTTGTTACATTTTGAATAAAAGGAAAAGTCGTTAGAAGAAAAGGCCCTTCGATAGACCGAGAACAAGAATGCAAACTGAGAAAAATACAACGAATGTCGCACACCCACAACAGAGACAAGCTTGAAGGACACCTAGCAGATGAAATCCAGTTGGCTGATGAGCTTTATCACCTATAAAGCATCCGTAAAAGACACTTTAGTGTCAAGTTAAAAAGGGGTCTTGATCTCAAAAAAAACTCGCCATCATGGTCAAAAGGAAGCCAAGAATTTGTCAAAAGGCCATCCCCCCACATTCAAAAAGAAGCTCAAATATCTCATCACGGAAAATACAAAGGGATAGTAAAATTGCATGGTTGTTGAATCATAATACCTGCCCACAGTGAAATTAGGGTTAAGGAGCGCCCGGGCCGGTTCGGTTCGAATGTGTTTCTAACAAACTGGAGATGAAATTTACAAAAGTGAGAGAGGTTTTTGTCCCTCATAGGTTCAAGAAGAAAAAACTTCTTCAGTTTCTACACAGTATCATGGTTTATGAGAAATGTGAAAAATACAGATGTCACGGGAAAATTTCTGCACTAGGATTCATCATTTTGACCAGTGATGGGACAGTCAGATTTTGAACAGCCAAATGGACTCCAAATGAAACAATTCAAGTTGATATGGAAAATAGACTTCCATAGCTTTCCGATGAGCCATCTCGGGCCAAATTCCGACAAAAGGAAGGCATCCAAAAGTAGCCTGCAATCAACGCTATCTTTTCTCGCACCAAAGCATACACCATTTTTTACCAGTTGATGGGACAGTCAGTTTTTGAAGGCTCAAATGGACACCAAATGAAAAATTCAAGTTTTTTTGGAAATAATACTTCCACATATTTCCAACGAGCCATCTCGCGCCCAATTCTGACACCGGGAAGGCATTCAAAAAATGGTCTACAAATGACTTCGATGCATTTCTGCACCAGGATTTACCAGTTTTTGACCAGTGTTGGGAAAATCAATTTTTGAAGGATCAAATGGACACCAAATGACAAAAATTCAAGTTTTTCTGGAAATTAGACTTCCACATCTTTCCAACGAGCCATCTCGCGCCCAATTCCGACACCGGGAAGGCCTTCAAAATGAACTGCAAACTTGCGCGACTTGCCCGGAAAAGTGCGCGACGTGCCCGGAGCTAAAAAATACAAAGGGCCATAACTAAGGCGCGACGTGCCCGTAGTGGTGCGCGACGTGCTGTGCGTGTTGGTCCCGTCGGCCCGACGATGACCCGACACCACAAACTTGCGCGGCACTCTCCAAAATAATACACGTCGCGAGGTGATAAACCTCCAAAGCACCTCCAAACTTGCTTTCAAAGTTGCTCCAACGCTCAAGCAAAGGCGCCACCGATTTTTAAGGAATGTTGTCTTGCCCCTTACAAAGATTAAAGTTGATAGACAAGATGTTCGAGACAAATGAAAGGCCTCCGTGTAAATCAAGATATTTTGAGTAGCTAGTTCCCGGAAAGAAGGTGTCAGCTTGGTTGACAATGAGAAGTTATTTTTTATCTTCAAAGAGCCTAAAGTTGCCCTCCAAGGTGCTCAAACATCACATTCCTTTTCTAAAGGTAGTGTTAAGTGTTTAGGACATCTAAAAAATCAGTGGCATAAACTCCATAACCCCGTCAACTATATGTAACAAAGAAGGGGTGCTCGGGAGGTGTGATTTTTTTAGAGTTCGTCGTAGTATGTGATTGATCGGCGGTAAGTATAGCAAGGCTTGGATTATTTTTAACTCGTTTAAAAACCTATAATCCGTCCCCAAAAGAGTATTAGGAAATGAAGTCACCTTTTCCTATAAAGAAGCTCGGCATTTGAAGCAAGAATCTTGCTCGATTGGTCGTCTTTATGTTATTGAATCCACTAGTTGAGTGGCATACAAGAGAAGGAGCACAATGTGATTAAAGGGTGAACAATAGGTCGCTTTTTGAGACAAGCAGTGGCCCTCATATACATTTTTGATCTTTCAAAAGAGTTTCTTCTATTTCATCAAAGGGAGAAAACAAAGTCTTAACTTCCCGCTCCTTATAGCATATCCCTGTAAGTAAAGGTCATCATTTGCATTCAAAGGTAGGGCAAAGCTTTGGGTATAAAGAAACAAGTAGGGGTATAGAGAAGGAAGTTTTGTTTGAAGGGGAGTTTTTCTTGTTGAAGAGCAGCAGTGCCTTGCTACTACATCATAAAAACAACATAAGCCCTTTTTTCCCTATATTATGAGCAGTGACTTTAATCGTGTTGATCTTGTTGAAATATGTTAGTTGAAAGGCATGAAAAAATGAGTAGAGTTACGCTCAAAAGAAACCTTGATTGATTGATCTACCGCAAGATCACCTTCTTCTTCAAAGGACAAAGGTTTCTTATATTTGCAAAGCATCAAAAGGCTTGGTTGAAACCTTTGAAGCATTTCCAAGATCTCGTCACCTTTGCTCTATGGACAGTGAAATTGATCGTGTGTCCGCACTTAAGGTAATTGTGTGTATAGTGTGAACTTTGGTGGTTGATTAGCATACTTAGACAAAGCGAAGATTTTAATCATTGCAAAATCTACCATGGGAAAGGATTAAGATGTATTGAGTGACCTCTTAAAAAAACTCACAAGGACAAGGTAATTTTGACACTTCCCACGACAAATTCCTCCTAGCAGTCACTGTTCTTCTTTCCATCGTTTGGTCTCTTATTGAGAATTTATCTGTTGATGAGAGATACATTCAAGGTAGTAGGCCTTTTTTTCCGAAAGAGCAAGGGTTCTTTGTATTGTAAGGAAATAGGGTGCAATCATCCAAATACATTGTCTCTCTATAAAAACAGTTGAATTGACACGCTTGACCTCCGTGAAGGCGCTTTACACACAGTGAGGCGGGTTGGTTTCTTCCAAAGCATAGTTAGGTCAAAATGCCTCCAAAGCAAGACAACAGAGCAACATGACGAGTGGTGAAGATCGGCGAGAAGCAGGGAACCGAGAGGAGGATAGTGCTCTGAACAACAGCACTTTCAGCCGGTTGAGCAACAAGGCATAAGGATGATGATCAAGAACGAGCAGCTTTAAGGAGCGCCCAGACACGGAAAGAGAGAAGAAAGACATATCAGCCCTTGATATTTTGGCATTAGATTCGGAGCATGTTGCTATAGACCCTTGAGGGTCATGCATGCCAATTTTGGGCCTATTTCGGCAACTTTTTGTTTTTCGGCATTTTTTGGGTTTTTAGTCAAAAACTCATAATTGCGCCGTTTCGGTTCGAGGATTTGTCAAGGGAGGAGGATGATACCGATGGATGCCATAATTCCATGAGCAGGTCTCCGGCTGATTTTCAGAGCATTTGAAGATCATTCTCCCCCTCAAATTGGCGAAAAACACCCTCATTTTGCACATTCCGCCCGCCATATCAAGAGTCCGCTATTTTTCTGGGTTTTTTTCACACAGTACGATTTTGGATGACTTCCGGACCTCGGATTGAGTTGGTTCCAGTTGCGCCGGAAAATAGACACAGAAAGCTTTCCAGCAAGCCCTCATGAGCCTCATTTCGACATCGGTAAGGCTGCCATTTGCATCCAGCAAGTCAGGGGGACCTTTTTCAGGGCATAAATATGAAGTATTTTTTGTAATTTTTTGAACTCCAAAAAATCTCGCTTTTCCCAAATGTGCGTTAAGCTATTTTTATCATTGGGAAATCATGTAAAGTCAATATAATTTCCGTTTTTAGCAGTTTTTTAGATATTTTATGGGATATTTTGTGCCTTGGGCTTTGCAAAGCCTCGAGGACAAGTTTAGATATTTTGACTTGGCCAATGGGATAGCTAGTTGCTCCATGAGATTTTCCTTCCTCTAGCCTATTTATTCCATGGTTCTCATTGTAAATTAGAGGCCGAACTTGAGAGAAGAATTAATACATTGGTCATATGAGCTTTGAAGAATACACTTGAGTTATGATTTTTGGACTGCCTCTTGGATGCTTTTGAGGAATGATGAAGGATTGTTGATGGATTCCTTGACATGGTAGAATGGTATAGTGCTTCTTAATGTGTTTTGTCTTCTAGTTTTCACTCATAATTCATATTTCTTGCTGCTATAGATCAGTAGAAGATTGATTTTGAGATATGCCCATGGAGGCACCTCAAAATCCCCGAATCTTCATAGCTTGATGTTTTTCTTCTCCTTAGTTATGCTAAAGAATTCTTAGTCGCTCTTTAGTAACCTAAGGTATTGTTGCTAAGTTTTATTCATCAGTTCTATGTATGTTGAGTAGGATGTATGGTTTGCCCTACCTACCCTATCAGTTTCTGCCCATAGTTCCGATCCATAAAACTTTCTCTTTGACTGATTTGTTGATCATTTTGTTGAACCAAGGAGGCCTAGTCCCGATCTAGCCCTTTGCCTAAAACTATGACAGCTTGTTTGTCCAAGTTCCCAATGACTTAGAAACTATGTTTAGGCGTTCCGGCGTATTTTATGAGTTGTTAGTTTGTCTTATGTGTTTTCCCCAAAGTCTGATAGCCATTTCCCGAAGTTAGAGGGTCTTATACCTCTATGTATGGCTGGAATGTTTGATTTCTATGCATTGATTAGCTTGTAGTTATACTTAGCATGATTAATGGCTTGCTATTACATGTTTATGTCTGCTATTAACTAGTTACACTTGAAATCCCTCGTCTTTCACCAACTTATTGTCCATTTAATCCATTTTGCCCAGTAGATCCCTTCTATCGTGAATCAAATCGGCCCTACGCTGACTTTACATCATCACCTCATAATTTTTCCTTGACTCGTTTGACCCCATAGCCCAATTTATCTACATCTTGTTATCCGGCTTTATGTATTTGATCAGCTTTTATCCCTCAAAAACTTAAAAACAAAAAAACAAAAAACACACTTCATAACTAGCCTAATATCGTGGAAATCGCAAGTAAACACACCGACATCTTTTACACTTATAGAGAGAGCCCTCTCTCGAGTCCAGGAAGGCTAGGTCCTTGGGCTCCAAAGCTTGGTTTGATGTTACATCGTCATTTGGCTAGCCAATCGGCCAAATCACGGGACCCTAACATAATGGCGATCATGGGTGGGACTCTCGAGTGATTAAAAAACTTAGTTTCCCTCATCTTAAGAGACTTTTGAGACTACTAGCTTATTGACTTATCCCACCGCTCTCTAACATAATGGCGATCACGGTGGGACTCGAGTAACAAAAGCTTAGATTCCCTAGACCTTAAGAGACCTTAAAGAATACTATCTCGATTGACTTATCCCTACTTGCTCACTAACATAGTGACACTCACGCTGAGGACCTTCGAGTTAGTGACAATCTAAAGTACACCTTAGTAACTCTTGAAGTCTCAATCAAACTTAGTATATCTAGATATTGTCCGAAGGGTAGAAAATAGCTTTTTCACCATCTTAGCAAAATGATGAGTTAGTTATAAGAAAACTCTTCCAAACCTTGTAGGCACATACAAAAACTCAAAAAACCCCAAAATACTCCTTTAGATTGGTTTTTGACAAGTGCTGTGGTGGACCATACAAGTATATCTCAAAACAACCGATAATCCACCTCGGCGACTCCACTAAACTCTAGTAAGCCTTACTATTTTACCAAGCTCCAGTGCTACTATCCGATCAACCTATCCCATCGCTCACTAACATAGCGGGAGATGGTGGGGCATTGAGTACATGACCAGTCTAGCAAACTCTTATAGACTCTTTAGTCCTTTAGATACTTAAACAAGCAAGCAGCCCATATACCCATTTAGAGTAAACTCTTTTTTGTTCTCATCACCCTAGCAAAGTGTTGAAACAAGTCTAGGATACTTTAACAAACCATAGGTCTGCACATAAAACTCGAAAAAAACCTTAAAAAAATTTCCGCATTAGTTACTTGGTGGTGGACCATAGCTACATCTCTACAAAAAACAACCAAGTTCCACACGGCGACTCCACAACTCCCAATAGACCTAAAGAATCCATCGGAGGAAGAACCTAAAAACATGACCCGGTCATCCTAGAAAGAAAAAGCACTCGAGCCCTTAGTTGGATTCAAGAAATTATTGTCTTTATCCGTAACTATAGTTCTATCCTACTTTGAGCCTCGATCGGGAATACACCGATGAGATCTACATTGATCATTGGAAATATCTCAAACCTCAAAAAGCTAAGCCTCAAATCTTAGACCATGAGACGAGACTTGTACACCTATGCCTACCCTAGATTCACCTATGGAAAACCTAGCAAAACATGAGCTTCATGCTACCTTTCCCACTCGTGCTGAAACCTCAAACAGTCATGAACCTCTTTTTACACTACCTATATCCACAAAGGTCCCAGTAAAGATACAAGCCTTTGGTTTTACCTTCCATCTTACAAGCCCTTCCCTGCAAAGCTTCAAAACAAATTACCTGGGTTTGATGGAGAAAGCTCCAAAGTCACCGCTCGAAGAGCATGCTCGAAAACTTGAGGATTTACTTGACCTTTATGACATAGAAGAAGATGATGTGCGTATTAGAATGTTTGCCTTATCATTACAAGGAAAAATTAGGAGTTGGTTTGAAAACCTTCCAGCTCGCAAGCATTACCAATTTTCACCGAGTTCACTCAAATCTTCCTAGATAGGTGGGTGGTCATAGGTAATAAAGTTCTCATCATAAAAAGAATACAATGAGTTAAAAAAGACAACCCGGGGAGACAATACAAAGCTTTTCGACCCAGGGTTCAATAAAGTATACCATGCAATGCACCGCTAACCTAAAGCCACCCCTCGGATGTGTTCTCTTACATTACCCGGACTCTTTTAACCCGAGAGATGGTTTTCCGGATAAAAAAACAAAGATCCTTTGACCCTAGAAGAAATGCAAAGGATAGCACGTTGATGTAGAATTCAACATACTAAATAGGGAGGCACAAATAAGAACAATAGAGAAAGACAAAGCAAATCAAGAGACACTAGCATCTTCAGAGGAAAAGCTGAAAAAGTTGGTGTGCATGGTAGGAAAACTAGAGAAGTTACTTGATAGGAAAAAACACAAGGTTAACACTACTTATTCAAACCAACCTACCCTTCTTCCTCAGGGTTAAGCACACTCATCTATCACAAGACAAGAGTTATAAACAAAATATGCCTAATGGGAAAGTTGCAAATAAAAAACATAGAGGAATGCTCTAAAGAAGCTATCAGCTCATTTTGAAATCATCGTATCTCCGAAATGGAAGAAGAATCAAAACCTTTAGGTTCTCTACCCTTATGCTGTAAATCATTCCCGACTTTGAAAGAAAATTTGCTCCCTAAAGATCTCTCGCAGCTTATTCGGAAAACCCCCTGCTCAAGTTAACTCTCACCTAAATCAAGAAGAGCCGATTGAAGAAGGATTCAAGATAGAAGATAAATCAAAACCCTATAGGGTCTCTACCTTTATGTTGGGAGTCATTTGAGTTCATAAAAAGCAAAGCTCGGCCCCCCTAATAATCTATCGAAAAAAACTCATGAATTACATGATAACTTATCCTCAATATCACAAAGAATTGGTTGAAGATGAAAATAAGCAAGAAATGACAGAAAACCCACAGGATCTCTCTAAGGGCATAAGTGATGATTCATCATCTCTCATAAGTGAAGCCCCAAAAGACATTCATCTTTCAAATTAGATTTCTCAAGAGAAAGAGGATTACAGTAGAGAAATGAAAATACCTCCCTTTTTAACTGAAGAGGAAATAGATCAACTTATAAACATACAAACAACCTCTGAAACTTCATATAACCAAAAAATTTCTGATCTTTCTCCTGTTAATCTTGCATGTCATAAATCAGAAAATAGATGTGTAGATCAATTTGAAGAAAAACAATCCGATAGTCCAATGTGCATGGTTAATGACATTTCTTATGTTAATGATTCTCCAAGGTTTGATCAATATGTTGATGATTGTGATTTCCAAACAGACACTAACTTTGCAGAACACTCGGCTTTTGATTTTTGGGAGGAAGCTCAGTTTCATAAACTTGAGAAAAGTGAGCAGCCATTACAGGTCATCTATGACACTAATGAGGAGAGCCTTGAAAGTTTAGAAGTAAGTGAAGAGTCTCGGACTCTTTGCTCTACTTCACTTCAGTCCATCAGAGATAACATTCACATAATTGGAGATCAACAGTGTTTCAGCTTTGATGATGAGCTTGAGGAAGATGATGAATTTCTTGAGCATGTTGTAAATGAGAGGCCTTTTCCTGAAATAGTTGAGGAAGTCATTTTGGACAAGGAATCTTCCTTAACTCTAGATTTGCAACCACAAAGTTCCATTGAGTCACAAATTGCAGATGAAGAAAAAGAGGCTGATAAACACATGAGAGTTGTCTCACTACCCTTTCAAGATAATTTACTATCACAGTGTATCCCTGCTCACCAAACTAATAACCTCCACACAGTTTTCAGTCCACTTAATCAGAACACATCAACTTGGAATGAAAACTACACTGCAATACATGATGAGTCTAACAGTTCGGGTGATCATGAAGAAGAGTTGCTTTACCAGGGGGGTCCCAAATATAGCCAAGTGGAAGAAAGAGTAGTCTTGAATGAATCCTGTATATCAAAACCTCTAGATCAGGCATTATTCCAAGATCCATTTGATGTTTTCCTTAAGAAGTCTGAAAGAGTAGTCTTGAATGAATCCTATATCTCAAAACCTCTAGATCAGGCATTATTCCAAGATCCATTTGTTGTTTTCCTTGAGAGGTCTGAAAGAGTAGTCTTGAATGAATCCTATATCTCAAAACCTCTAGATCAGGCATTATTCCAAGATCCATTTGTTGTTTTCCTTAAGAAGTCTGAAAGAGTAGTGGGTTTTATCATGAACAAGTTGCTGCCAAGAATGAGAAAAAGCTTAAGCACTATTGTCCAGAAACAAACCAAGTGGGAGTGGCCTTTTCATTACTTCTACATCATGAAAGAACTAAACCAGAATCACCCATTTGATCATCTACTTGACTGGTTACATTGGAAAGAAGAGCTCACCAAATGAATGTATGTTGTGTACAGTTTAGATTAGGATAGGTAGATAGTTAAAACTCAGCCTTGTGAGCACTTTTTTCATTTGTAGTTTGTTTGAAGAGAAAGTGAAAAAGCAGAAAATACAAAAAACAGTGAAAAGTAGAAAAAGAGGGCAGTTTCTAAAAAGCAGTGGTAAAGCCCCATGTTCCAAAAAAAACAGTCCTTCGGAAAGCACGCAAGTCTAAATGCCACTACTAGTACTTCAATGTCTTGTTCAGCTATCTAGCCTAATCATAGCTGAGCATGTTTAAATTTATTTGTTGATAAGTTAGTGAGTGCAAAGATAGTCAACATTGTGTAAGATTGACTTATCACAGAGCTTAGATTAGGGAGAGATTCTGGTTCCACATGCCTAAAACAGAACCAAAGGGAGAAGCGAGGGATGAAAAACACATTGTACATCTTAGCCCCGCTTGTCTAGTTTCCTTTTATTGCAGAATAACATTTGTGTGTAGCTTGTCTTTTATGCCGCAAATGCATGACAAATCAGACTGCCTAATCCTGATTTGATCACTTTTAAATTTCATGTTGTAGATTAGAGAATGAAATCCTGTCAAACTGTTTAATCTTGACAGTCGATCTAGCATAGGTAGAGTAATGAAGGAGCTCATCAGCTTAATCTGAACTCCCGGCAGATATAAGAGTAGAAATAGATAGGTTCATTTTGCAAAAAGAAAAATATACATTTTCAAAAGGCTGCTAGTTCAAATGCGCCAAAGAGAAGAAAAAATGTTAGAAAAGATAGTGGGGTAGGTAGAAGTATCATTGATGTTAACCATGCTGTCACTTTTCAGAAATAACATCAAGAGAAGGGTAGATTTTGCGCCAATGGATAAGGCATTGGTCTTCATAAGCCAAAGATCTGAATTCTGGACACCTCCTGACGAGGAGCTGCCCTCCCCAAATGGAGCCACTGTTAGCCATCAGTATTTTTTACATGTTAGTGATGACTATATCTACAGCTGAGTTTTCTAGAAACTGATTTCCTTATGTCAATATGTCATCTAGAAAACCCTCCTAAAAATTTTTTTGCCCTTCTACTTTTCAGTCCACCCATGTCAAAATCAAAATCCATTATCACTATTTTTCCTAAGCTTCAGCCCTACTGGTCTGCCCATCAGCTCTAAAA
Source organism: Pinus albicaulis (assembly GCA_034641835.2). NCBI lineage: Eukaryota > Viridiplantae > Streptophyta > Pinopsida > Pinales > Pinaceae > Pinus > Pinus albicaulis. Next base: position 27,631,158 of record CM076576.1, read on the forward strand.
GAAAAATCCAAGTCTGTTTCAAAAGTCTCCCCTATGTTAGGAAGTGGCACTTTAAGGCATTTTACCCTTGGCAATCATCAAAAAGCCAAAAAAGCCTCCATCTGCTACAAACCAATCATGACTGACCTCCCACTTTGCAAATGAAATTGACAAACAGCTCTAAGTCGCGCCACCCACACCCTGAGTCGACCTTTGCACCGACCCAATCTTAAGCTGATTATTAGGTGTTTTCAGTGTTTTATGGATTCTACAAAGACAGGAAATATAACTTCATCTCAGGAGGAAATTCTTGAATCTACAGTTAGAAGAACAACTGCTTCTAAATGTAACATGAGCCTGAGATATATCTGCAAACAGAGAGTCACTCATCAAGACCTTGCATTTTCCTTCCAGCATGAAAAATCACAGGAAGAGAAGAACACCACTGTCACAGCAAACTGGTAATTTGTCATGGCCAAGAACCTCCTTCATTTACAAGCAGAGGGTTAGGGCGCCTCCTTCATCTACAAGCAGAGGGCGCTGGCCAATATTGACTTAAAGGATTGCAAAAGTCCAGGCAGAAGAAAAGGTGATTGTTTTTCAAAGGGTGCTAACCTCCATACTCACAGAGATTATCTTTCAAATAACTTGTCATAAGTTGACCAAGGCAGATGGTGACATTTCAGTTCTCCTCAGAAAAAGCAGTGCAATAAGGCAGTGAAGAGCTCCTTCACAAGAAACATAAAGAGAAGCTCTCCTTGTTTCACTCTCATGCATCATCCCCTGTTTTTTCTTTTACCCACAGTCAAAGAAGAAAGCTCAAAGAAACCTAGCACTTGCATCTACAGTCAAGCAAAACCTGTCACCTAATTAGATTTGCATTGCAGGCAAGATTTTGGCATAATACCCAGAGCAGAAATGTGTTTGATCTAGTTTGCCTCTTACAAACAGGTACACAAGCTCATCAAGTACAAAAAGAGTTTTGTAGGTGTTTGGCAATACGAAGTCATCAAAGGCAACATCTAAGTGCCACTGCCCCAAAAAGAGACATTTCTTCCTCTAAGCAAGGAACAGTGAAAAGTTTCAAAGGACATCTTATCCACAAGTATGATCTCAGTTTGTGAAAACTTTGAAAAGCATGGAAAGAAGATTAGCTGGTTTTATAAATCATTGAAGGCCAATTCCATATGCCACTGTCACTAGGAAAGCAAATTCCTTATGAAATCAGGTCAAAACCACTATGCTGTTACATTTTGAATAAAGGAAAAGCTGTTAGAAGAAAAGGCCCTTCTGATAGACCGAGAACAGTAATAGCTCAGGTAAATACAACTGAATGTCAGCACCCACAGCCAGGAGACAAGCTTGAAGGACACCTAGCAGATGAAATCGGTTTTACGGTGAAGCTTTATCACCTATAAGGCATCCGAAGAAGACACTTTAGTGTCGAGTTAAAAAGGGTTGAGATCTCAAAACAAACTGCGCCATCATGGTCAAAAGGCAGAATTTGTCAAAAGGCCATCCCCCACATTCAAAAAGAAGCTCAAATATCTCATCACGAGAAAATACAAAGGGATAGTAAAATTGCATGGTTGTTGAATCATAATACCTCTGCCACAGTGAAATTAGGGTTAAGGAGCGCCCGGGCAGTTTGATTCAAAATGCTTTTCTGACCAAAAAGAGATGAAATTTACAAAAGTGAGAGAGGTTTTTATCCCTCATAGGTTCAAGAAGAAAAACCTTCTTTAGTTTCTACACAGGTATCATGGTTTGCGAGAAACGTGAAAAATTCAGATGTCACGGGAGAATTTCTGCACTAGGATTCATCATTTTGACCAGTGATGGGACAGTCAGATTTTGAACAGCCAAATGGACTCCAAATGAAAAAATTCAAGTTTCTATGGAAAATAGACTTCCATAGCTTTCCGATGAGCCATCTCGGGCCAAATTCCGACAAAAGGAAAGCATCCAAAAGTAGCCTGCAATCAACGCTATGTTTTTCTGCACCAGCATACACCATTTTTGATCAGTGATGGGACAGTCAGTTTTTGAAGGCTTAAATAGACACCAAATGAAAAAATTCAAGTTTTTCTGGAAATAATACTTCCACATCTTTCAAACGAGCCATCTCGAGCCAAATTCCGACACCGGGAAGGCATTCACAAATGGTCTACAAACAGCTCGATGCATTTCTGCACCAGGATTTACCAGTTTTGACCAGTGTTGGGAAAATCAATTTTTGAAGGATCCAATGGACACCAAATGACAAAATTCAAGTTGTTATGGAAAGTAGAATTCCACATATTTCCAACGAGCCATCTCGCGCCCAATTCCAACACCGGGAAGGCCTTCAAAATGAACTGCAAACTTGCGCGACTTGCACGAGTTTACGCGACGTGCACAGGCGAGGAAATTTGCAAAGGCCACCATAGTATCAAGCTGGCGATGCTGCAGCACGTTGGCCCAACGACGTGCTGTGCAAAAGCACTTGAGCAAGCCAGTGACCCGACAAGCATTGTATGAGCGACGACTTCAGGTCAAAGGAGTGCCGCGCAGGTTTTAAAGGTGTGTAATGCTGCTCCGGCCCTGCACAAGGTTTTTTCATGAATCTTAAGAAGTATTTCTCATATATTTTTCCATGCTATTCAAATCCACCTCGAAGCTACAAGGGAAAACTGTTATTTGACTGATTTATGTTGTTCAAAACCTATTTGGCAAGTGTTATTTATCCTAGCAGAGGGCTGCACTTATAAGGGACCATTTATTGTTTTAAAAAAAGAGAGAACTCATATAACCCCTATCTAAAAGCTCTACAGTTTTCTAAAACTCTGTCATTATCACCCCAAACCTGTGTATTAACATTCTTAGTATATGTATGGTGACTTGCTTGAGATGCAAAACAGTGGAAAGTGGGCACACCGGTACAGGATAGAATTGTTAAATGTTTGAAAGCCTTCTTGAACAAGGAGTTTGTTGTGTGTGGGTTGACATCAAAGATTTTAAGAACAGAGTAATTATTGGTATTTTCTCACAGCACACTTCTAGCAGACTGCCTCCCTTTCACTGTATTGTCCCTACTATGAATTGTTGAACAGAGTTTTTCCAAAGGTGCAGAGCCACTTTCTAAAGGGCACAGTTATTGGTGATTGCATTTAACATTGAGACAGAGGTACAGGTGTAGTATTGACCCTTTGAACCTAGGTCTGCCTCTTCCTTGCACTCTATTGTATCATTCTCAAGATTTGATTGACAGGGAGTTTCCAAAGGTGACAGCACATTAAAGGGCAGAGTTTGTCGATCGGAATTTAAACATTGGAGGCATAGGTATAGATGTATTGAAACCATATTGTGTCACTACTGTGAAGAGTTGTTGACAGAGATCTTCAAAGGTGAACAGAACACCGAGGGCAGAGGTTTTTGATGGTTGAACTCTAACATTGGAGGCAGAGGTATAGATGTATTGATAGATCTTTTGAACTCACAAGCAAAGGGTGTGTTTCCTAAAAAGCATGGTGCACTGATATGTCACCTAACCTAGTTATGCCTTTCTTTCACCATATGGTGTCATTTTGAAGAGTTGTTGTTTGTGATATGTTTCAAGAGGGAGGTCATTTCTGAAGAACAGGGTTATCAAAACACTCATCACAACAAGCCCCTTCTAGCAATCTGCCCCTATTTCACTATATTTTTCATTAATGTAAGTTTGTTGGCAAAGAGTTTCCAAAGGTGAACAGCATATTAAAGGACAGAGTTGTTGGTGGTTAAATGTAAACATTGGAGGCAGAGATACAAAAGTGGTGTTTGATTTTTTTTTTTAAATTTCACAAGTGAAAGGGGATACTCTAAAGGTGAATAGGGCTACTTCTAAAAGGACAGGTGGTTGATGATTGCAGTTTTACATTGAAGACAGAGATGTGGCTATGATTGCTTAACACTCTATGGACAGTGAAATTGACTGTGTGTCTGCACTTAAGGTAATTGTGTGTATAGTGTGAACTTTGGTGGTTGATTAGCATACTTAGACAAAGCAGGATTTTAATCATTGCAAAATCTACCATGGGAAAGGATTAAGATGTATTGAGTGACCTCTTAAAAAACTCACAAGGACATGGTAATTTTGACACTTCCCACAGCAAATTCCTCCTAACAGTCTGTCCTTCATTCCACTGTTTGGTCTCTTATTGAGAATTTCTGTTGACAGAGATACATTCAAGGTAGTAGGATTTTTTTCTGAAAGAGCAAGGGTTCTTTGTATTGTAAGGAAATAGGGTGCAATCATCCAAATACATTGTCTCTCTATAAAAACAGTGAATTGACACAGTTTGACTCCAGGAAGGCAGTTTACACACAGTGAGGCAGTTGGTTTCTTCCAAAGCATAGTTAGGTCAAAATGCCTCCAAAGCAAGACAACAGGAGCAACATGACAGTGGTGAAGATCAGCAGAAGCAGGTACCAGAGGAGGATAGTGCTGAACAGTAGCAGCTCAGCAGTTTGAGCAACAACATAAGGATGATGATCAAGAACAGCAGTTTTAAGGAGCGCCCGACACGGAAAGAGAAGAAAGACATATCAGCCCTTGATATTTTGGCATCAGATTCAGAGCATGTTTCTATGGACCCTTGAGGGTCATGCATGCCAATTTTGGGCCTATTTCGGCAACTTTTTGTTTTTCGGCATTTTTTGGGTTTTTAGTCAAAAACTCATAATTGCGCCGTTTCAGTTCGAGGATTTGTCAAGGGAGGAGGATGATACCGATGGATGCCATAATTCCATGAGCAGGTCTCCAGAAATTTCCAGGGCATTTGAAGATCATTCGCCCCCTCAAATTGGCGAAAAACACCCTCATTTTGCACATTCTGCCCGCCATATCAGCAGTCTGCTATTTTCTGGGTTTTTTCACACAGGTACAGTTTTGGATGACTTCCGGACCTCGGATTGAGTTGGTTCTAGTTGCGCCGGAAAATAGACACAGAAATATTTCCAGCAAGCCCTCATGAGCCTCATTTCGACATCGGGAAGGCTGCCATTTGCATCCAGCAAGTCAGGGGACCTTTTTCAGGCATAAATATGAAGTATTTTTGTAATTTTTGAACTCAAAAAATCTGCTTTTCCCAAATGTGCGTTAAGCTATTTTTATCATGGGAAAATCATGTAAAGTCAATATAATTTCCGTTTTTAGCAGTTTTTTAGATATTTTGTGCCTTGGGCTTTGCAAAGCCTCAAGGACAAGTTTAGATATTTTGACTTGGCCAATGGGATAGCTAGTTGCTCCATGAGGTTTTCCTTCCTCAAGCCTACTTATTCCATGGTTCTCATTGTAAATAAGAGGCTGAACTTGAGAGAAGAATTAATACATTGGTCATATGAGCTTTGAAGAATACACTTGAGTTATGATTTTTGGACTGCCTCTTGGATGCTTTTGAGGAATGATGAAGGATTGTTGATGGATTCCTTGACATGGTAGAATGGTATAGTGCTTCTTAATGTATTTTGTCTTCTAGTTTTCACTCATAATTCATATTTCTTGCTGCTATAGATCAGTAAAGATTGATTTTGAGATATGCCCATGGAGGCACCTCAAAATCCCTGAATCTTCATAGCTTGATGTTTTCTTCTCCCTTAGTTATGCTAAAGAATTCTTAGCTGCTCTTTAGTAACCTAGGGTATTGTTGCTAAGTTTTATTCATCAGTTCTATGTATGTTAAGTAGGATGTATGGTTTTCCCTACCTACCTACAAGCTGCCCATAGTTCTGTCCATAAAACTTTCTCTTTGATTGATTTGTTGATCATCTTGTTGAACCAAGGAGGCCTAGTCCCGATCTAGCCCTTTGCCTAAAACTATGAAAGCTTGTTTGTCAAAGTGCCCAATGACTTAGAGACTATGTTTAGGCGTTCCGGCGTAGTTTATGAGTTGTTAGTTTGTCTTATGTGTTTTCCCCAAAGTCTGATAGCCATTTCCCGAAGTTAGAGAGTCTTATACCTCTATGTATGGCTGGAATGTTTGATTTCTATGTATTAATTAGCTCATAGTTGCATTTAGCATGATTAATGGCTTTCTATAACATGTTTATGTCTGCTATAAACTAGTTACACTCGAAATCCCTTGTCTTTCACCAACTTGTTGTTCATTTAATCCATTTTTCCCAAAGATCCCTTCTACCGTGAATCAAATCGGCCCTACAGCAGCTTTACATCATCACCTCATAGCTTCCTTGACCTGTTTGACCCCATAGCCCAATTTATCTACATCTTGTTATCCAGTTTATGTATTTGATCAGTTTTATCCCTCACAAACTTAAAAACTAAAAAAAAACCAAAAACACACTTCATAACTAGCCTAATATCAGAACACCGCAAGTAAACACACCGACATCTTTTACACATATAGAGAGAGCCCTCTCTGAGTCCAGGAAGGCTAGGTCCTTGGGCTCCAAAGCCTGGTTTGATGTTACATCGTCATTTGGCTAGCCAATCGGCCAAATCACGGGACACTAACATAATGGCGATCACGGTGGGACTTTGAGTCAAAACATCCTAGGTATCCCTTAGGAACTCTCAAAATCTCAGTCAAACTTAGAAGAGTAGAATCTGGTTGTCTCACCATCCTAGCAAAATGATGACTCAGCTGTAGGACACTCTTCCAAACCTCAGGACTACATAAAACTCAGAAAAAACCACAAAAACTCCCTTAGATTGGTTTTTGATAGTACTGGTGGTGGACCATACAAGTATATCTCAAAAAAAATAGACATTCCACCTGGAAACTCCACTAAACCTCTAGTAAGCCTTACTATTTTACCAAACTATAGGTTACTATTCGGTAGACCTATCCCATCGCTCACTAACATAGCGGGAGATGGTGGGACACTGAGTACATGATAGTCTAGCAAATTCTCATAAACTCTTTTGTCCTTTAGATACTTAAACAAGCAAGCAGTCCATAGACCCATTTAGAGTAAACTCTTTTTGTTCTCATCACCCTAGCAAAGTGTTGAAACAAGTCTAGGATACTTTAACAAACCATAGGCTGCACATAAAACTCAGAAAAACCTTAAAAACATTTCCAGATTAGTTACTGGTGGTGGACCATAGCTACATCTCTACAAAACAACCAAGTTCCACCTGGCGACTCCACAACTCCCAATAGACCTAAAGACTCCACTGGAGGAAGAACCTAAAACATGACTGGTCATCCTAGAAAGAAAAAGCACTCAGGCCTTAGTTGGATTCAAGAAATTATTGTCTTTATCTGTAACTATGTTCTATCCTACTTTGAGCCTGATCAGGAATACACCGATGAGATCTACATTGATCATTGGAAATATCTCAAACCTCAAAAAGCTAAGCCTCAAATCTTAGACCATGAGCAGACTTGTACACCTATGCCTACCCTAGATTCACCTATGGAAAACCTAGCAAAACATGAGCTTCATGCTACCTTTCCCACTCTGGCTGAAACCTCAAACAGTGATGAACCTCTTTTTACACTACCTATATCCACAAAGGTCCCAGAAAGATACAAGCCTCTGGTTTTACCTTCCATCTTACAAGCCCTTCCTGCAAAGCTTCAAAACAAATTACCCAGGTTTGATGGAGAAAGCTCCAAAGTCACCGCTGAAGAGCATGCCCGAAAAATTGAGGATTTACTTGACCTTTATGACATAGAAGAAGATGATGTGCGTATTAGAATGTTTGCCTTATCATTACAAGGAAAAATTAGGAGTTGGTTTGAAGACCTGCCAGCTGCAAGCATTACCAATTTTCATCAGTTCACTCAAATCTTCCTAGACAGGTGGGTGGTCATAGGTAATAAATTTCTCATCATAAAGGAATACAATGAGTTAAAAAGACAACCAGGGGAGACAATACAAAACTTTTCAGCCAGGTTCAATAAAGTATACCATGCAATGCCTGCTAACCTAAAGCCACCCCTCGGATGTGTTCTCTTACATTACCCAGACTCTTTTGACCTAGAGATGGTTTTCCAAATAAAGAACAAAGATCCTTTGACCCTAGAAGAAATGCAAAGGATAGCAGTTGATGTAGAATTCAACATACTAAATAGGGAGGCACAACTAAGAACAATAGAGAAAGACACAGCAAATCAAGAGACACTAGCATCTTCAGAGGAAAAGCTGAAAAAGTTGGTGTGTATGGTAGGAAAACTAGAGAAGTTACTTGATAGGAAAAAACACAAGGTTAACACTGCTTATTCAAACCAACCTACCCTTCTTCCTCAGGTTAAACACACTCAGCTATCACAAGACAAGAGTTATAAACAAAATATGCCTAATGGGAAAGTTGCAAATAAAAACATAGAGGAATGCTCTAAAGAAGCTATCAGCCATTTTGAAATCACAGATTTTGAAATGGAAGAAGAATCAAAACCTTTAGGTTCTCTACCCTTATGCTGTAAATCATTCCCGACTTTGAAAGAAAATTTTCTCCCTAAAGATCTCTCAGCAGTTATTCAGGAAAACCCTGCTCAAGTTAACTCTCACCTAAATCAAGAAGAGCTGATTGAAGAAGAATTCAAGATAGAAGATAAATCAAAACCTATAGGGTCTCTGCCTTTATGTTGGGAGTCATTTGAGTTCATAGAAGCAAACTGGCCCCCTAATAATCTATCAGAAAAAACTCATGAATTACATGATAACTATCCTCAATATCACAAAGAATTGGTTGAAGATGAAAATAAGCCAGAAATGAAAGAAAACCCACAGGATCTCTCTAAGGGCATAAGTGATGATTCATCATCTCTCATAGGTGAAGCCCAAAAAGACATTCATCCTTCAAATCAGATTTCCCAAGAGAAAGAAGATTGTTTTAGAGAAATTAAAATGCCTCCCTTTCTAACTGAAGAGGAAATAGATCAACTTATAAACATACAAACGACCTCTGAAACTTCATATAACCAAAAGTTTTCTGATCTTTCTCCTGTTAATCTTGCATGTCATAAATCAGAAAATAGATGTGTAGATCAATTTGAAGAAAATCTATCTGATAGTCCAATGTGCATGGTTGATGACATTTCTTATGTTAATGATTCTCCAAGGTTTGATCAATATGTTGATGATTGTGATTTCCAAACAAACACTAACTTTGCAGAACACTCAGCTTTTGATTTTTGGGAGGAAGCTCGGTTTCGTAAACTTGAGAAAAGTGAGCAGCCATTACAGGTCATCTATGACACTGATGAGGAGAGCATTGAGAGTTTAGAAGTAAGTGAAGAGTCTCGGACTCTTTGCTCTACTTCACTTCAGTCCATCAGAGATAACATTCACATAATTGGAAATCAGCAGTTTTTCAGCTTTGATGACGAGGTTGAGGAAGATGGTGAAATTCTTGAGCATGTTGTAAATGAGAAGCCTTTTCCTGAAATGATTGAAGAAATCATTTTGGACATGGAATATTCCTTAACTCCAGATCTACAGCCACCAAGCTCCATTGACTTACAAATTGCAGATGATGAAGTAGAGGTTGAGAAACAAATGAGAGTTGTCACACTATCCTTTGAAGATAATTTACTGTCAAAGTATATCCCTGCTCATCAACCTGATGACCTTCACACAATTTTCAGCCCGCCCTATCAAAACACATCAACTTGGCAAGAGAATTACACTGCAATATATGATGAACCTGTCATTTCAAGTAATCATGAGCAAGGGGAAGAGTTGCTTTACCAGGGGGGTCCCAAATATAGCCAAGTGGAAGAAAGAGTAGTCTTGAATGAATCCTATATATCAAAACCTCTAGATCAGGCATTATTCCAAGATCCATTTGCTGTTTTCCTTAAGAAGTCTGAAAGAGTAGTCTTGAATGAATCATATATCTCAAAACCTCTAGATCAGGCATTATTCCAAGATCCATTTGCTGTTTTCCTTGAGAAGTCTGAAAGAGTAGTCTTGAATGAATCCTATATCTCAAAGCCTCTAGATCAGGCATTATTCCAAGATCCATTTGTTGTTTTCCTTAAGAATTCTGAAAGAGTAGTGGGTTTTATCATGAACAAGTTGCTGCCAAGAATGAGAAAAAGCTTAAGCACTATTGTCCAGAAACAAACCAAGTGGGAGTGGCCTTTTCATTACTTCTACATCATGAAAGAACTAAACCAGAATCACCCATTTGATCATCTACTTGACTGGTTACATTGGAAAGAAGAGCTCACCAAATGAATGTATGTTGTGTACAGTTTAGATTAGGATAGGTAGATAGTTAAAACTCAGCCTTGTGAGCACTTTTTTTCATTTGTAGTTTGTTTGAAGAGAAAGTGAAAAAGCAGAAAATACAAAAAACAGTGAAAAGTAGAAAAAGAGGGCAGTTTCTAAAAAGCAGTGGTAAAGCCCCATGTTCCAAAAAAAAACAGTCCTTAGGAAAGCGCGCAAGTCTAAATGCCGCTACTAGTACTTCAATGTCTTGTTCAGCTATCTAGCCTAATCATAGCTGAGCATGTTTAAATTTATTTGCTGATAAGTTAGGGAGTGCCAAGATAGTCAACATTGTGTAAGATTGACTTATCACAGAGCTTAGATTAGGGAGAGATTCTGGTTCCACATGCCTAAAACAGAACCAAAGGGAGAAGCGAGGGATGAAAAACACATTGTACATCTTAGCCCCGCTTGTCTAGTTTCCTTTTATTGCAGAATAACATTTGTGTGCAGCTTGTATTTTATGCCGCAAATGCATGACAAATCAGACTGCCTAATCCTGATTTGATCACTTTTAAATTTCATGTTGTAGATTAGAGAATGAAATCCTGTCAAACTGCTTAATCTTGACAGTCGATCTAGCATAGGTAGAGTAATGAAGGAGTTCATCAGCTTAATCTGAACTCCCGGCAGATATAAGAGTAGAAATAGATAGGTTCATTTTTCAAAAAAAAAAATATACATTGTCAAAAGGCTGCTAGTTCAAATGCGCCAAAGAGAAGAAAAAATGTTAGGAAAGATAGTGGGGTAGGTAGAAGTATCATTGATGTTAACCATGCTGTCACTTTTCAGAAATAACATCAAGAGAAGGGTAGATTTTGCGCCAATGGATAAGGCACTGGTCTTCATAAGCCAAAGATCTGAATTCTGGACACCTCCTGACGAGGAGCTGCCCTCCCCAAATGGAGCCACTGTTAGCCATCAGTATTTTTTTTACATGTTAGTGATGACTATATCTACAACTGAGTTTTCTAGAAACTGATTTCCTTATGTCAATATGTCATCTAGAACCCTCCTAAAACTTTTTTTGCCCTTCTACTTTTCAGTCCACCCATGTCAAAATCAAAATCCATTATCACTATTTTTCCTAAGCTTCAGCCCTACTGGTCTGCCCATCAGCTCTAAAAGAAAAATCCAAGTCTGTTTCAAAAGTCTCCCCTATGTTAGGAAGTGGCGCTTTAAGGCATTTTACCCTTGGCAATCATCAAAAAGTCAAAAAAGCCTCCATCTGCTACAAACCAATCATGACTGACCTCCCACTTTGCAAATGAAATTGACAAACAGCTCTAAGTCGCGCCACCCACACCCCCTAGGTCTCAGCACTGCATAAACCCCAATCTCAAGCTGATTATTAGGTGTTTTCAGTGTTTTATGGATTCTACAAAGACATGAAATATAACTTCATCTCAGGAGGAAATGCTTGAATCTACAGTTAGAAGAACAGCTGCTTCTAAATGTAACCTGAGCCTGAGATATATCTGCAAACAGAGAGTCACTCATCAAGACCTTGCATTTTCCTTCCAGCATGAAAAATCACCGGAAAAGAAGAACACCACTGTCACAGCAAACTGGTAATTTGTCATGGCCAAGAACCTCCTTCATTTACAAGCAGAGGGTTAGGGCGCCTCCTTCATCTACAAGCAGAGGGTGCTGGCCAATATTGACTTAAAGGATTGCAAAAGTCCAGGCAGAAGAAAAGGTGATTGTTTTTCAAAGGGTGCTAACCTCCATACTCACAGAGATTATCTTTCAAATAACTTGTCATAAGTTGACCAAGGCAGATGGTGACATTTCAGTTCTCCTCAGAAAAAGCAATGCAATAAGGCAGTGAAGAGCTCCTTCACAAGAAACATAAAGAGCAGCTCTCCTTGTTTCACTCTCATGCATCATCCCCTGTTTTTTTCTTTTACCCACAGTCAAAGAAGAAAGCTCAAAGAGACCTAGCACTTGCATCTACAGTCAAGCAAAACCTGTCACCTAATTAGATTTGCATTACATGCAAGATTTTGGCATAATACCCAGAGCAGAAATGTGTTTGATCTAGTTTGCCTCTTACAAACAGGTACACAAGCTCATCAAGTACAAAAAGATTTTTGGCACAGTGTTTCAGGTTCTGGAAATCATCAAAGGCAAAATCTAAGTGCCACTGCCCCAAAAAGAGACATTTCTTCCTCTAAGCAAGGAACAGTGAAAAGTTTCAAAGGACATCTTATCCACAAGTATGATCTCAGTTTGTGAAAACTTTGAAAAGCATGGAAAGAAGATCAGCTGGTTTTATAAATCATTGAAGGCCAATTCCATATGCCACTGTCACTAGGAAAGCAAATTCCTTATGAAATCAGGGCAAAACCATTATGCTGTTACATTTTGAATAAAGGAAAAGTTGTTAGAAGAAAAGGCCCTTCTGATAGACCGAGAACAGTAATAGCTCAGGTAAATACAACTGAATGTCAGCACCCACAACCAGGAGACAAGCTTGAAGGACACCTAGCAGATGAAATCAGTTTTACAGTGAGCTTTATCACCTATAAGGCATCCAGAAAAGACACTTTAGTGTCAAGTTAAAAAGGGGTCTTGATCTCAAAACAAACTCTGCCATCATGGTCAAAAGGAAGCCAAGAATTTGTCAAAAGGCCATCCCCCACATTCAAAAAGAAGCTCAAATATCTCATCACAGAAAATACAAAGGGATAGTAAAATTGCATGGTTGTTGAATCATAATACCTCTGCCACAGTGAAATTAGGGTTAAGGAGCGCCCGGGCAGTTCGGTTCAGAATGTGTTTCTGACAAAATGGAGATGAAATTTACAAAAGTGAGAGAGGTTTTTGTCCCTCATAGTTTCAAGAAGAAAACCCTTCTTCAGTTTCTACACAGGTATCATGGTTTATGAGAAATGTGAAAAATACAGATGTCACGGGAGAATTTCTGCACTAGGATTCATCATTTTGACCAGTGATGGTACAGTCAGATTTTGAACATCCAAATGGACTCCAAATGAAAAAATTCAAGTTGATATAGAAAATAGACTTCCATAGCTTTCCGATGAGCCATCTCGGGCCAAATTCCGACAAAAGGAAGGCATCCAAAAGTGGCCTGCAATCAACACTATCTTTTTCTGCACCAGCATACACCATTCTTGACCAGTGATGGGACAGTCAGTTTTTGAAGGCTCAAATGGACACCAAATGAAAAAATTCAAGTTTTTCTGGAAAGACGACTTCCACATCTTTCCAACGAGCCATCTCGCGCCCAATTCCGACACCGGGAAGGCATTCAAAAATGGTCTACAAAAAGCTCGATGCATTTCTGCACCAGGATTTACCAGTTTTGACCAGTGTTGGGAAAATAAATTTTTTAAGGATTAAATGGACACCAAATGACAAAATTCAAGTTGTTATGGAAATTAGACTTCCACATCTTTCCAACGAGCCATCTCGCGCCCAATTCCGACACCGGGAAGACCTTCAAAATGAACTGCAAACTTGCGCGACGTGCCTGGGTTTCTGCGCGACGTGCCTGGGCAGAAATTTACAAAGGCCACCCTTGTCGGCGCGACGTGCCTGTACGTTGGCGCGACGTGCCTGTACAAGGCTGCCCAACCACCCGACAGGCCGACCCGACAAGCATTGTATGAGCGACGTGCTGGGTCAAAGGAGTGCCGCGCAGGTTTTAAAGGTGTGTAATGCTGCTCCGGCCCTGCACAAGGTTTTTTCATGAATCTTAAGAAGTATTTCTCATATATTTTGCCATGCTATTCAAATCCACCTCGAAGCTACAAGGGAAAAATGTTATTTGACTGATTTATGTTGTTCAAAACCTATTTGGCAAGTGTTATTTATCCTAGCAGAGGGCTGCACTTATAAGGGACCATTTATTGTTTTAAAAAAAGAGAGAACTCATATAACCCCTATCTAAAAGCTCTACAGTTTTCTAAAACTCTGTCATTATCACCCCAAACATGTGTATTAACATTCTTAGCATATGTATGGTGACTTGCTTGAGATGAAAAACAGTGGAAAGTGGGCACACCGGTACAGGACAGAATTGTTAAATGTTTGAAAGCCTTCTTGAACAAGGAGTTTGTTGTGTGTGGGTTGACATCAAAGATTTTAAGAACAGAGTAATTATTGGTATTTTCTCACAGCACACTTCTAGCAGACTACCTCCCTTTCACTGTATTGTCCCTACTATGAATTGTTGAACAGAGTTTTTCCAAAGGTGCAGAGCCACTTTCTAAAGGGCACAGTTGTTGGTGATTGCATTTAACATTGAGACAGAGGTACAGGTGTAGTATTGACCCTTTGAACCTAGGTCTGCCTCTTCCTTGCACTCTATTGTATCATTCTGAAGATTTGATTGACAGGGAGTTTCCAAAGGTGACAGCACATTAAAGGGCAGAGTTTGTCGATGGGAATTTAAACATTGGAGGCAGAGGTATAGATGTATTGAAACCATATTGTGTCACTAATGTGAAGAGTTGTTGACAGAGATCTTCAAAGGTGAACAGAACACCGAGGGCAGAGGTTTTTGATGGTTGAACTCTAACATTGGAGACAGAGGTATAGATGTATTGATAGATCTTTTGAACTCACAAGCAAAGGGTGTGTTTCCTAAAAAGTATGGTGCACTGATATGTCACCTAACCTAGTTCTGCCTTTCTTTCACCATATGGTGTCATTTTGAAGAGCTGTTGTTTGTGATATGTTTCAAGAGGAAGGTCATTTCTGAAGAACAGGGTTATCAAAACACTCATCACAACAAGCCCCTTCTAGCAATCTGCCCCTATTTCACTATATTTTTCATTAATGTAAGTTTGTTGGCAAAGAGTTTCCAAAGGTGAACAGCATATTAAAGGACAGAGTTGTTGGTGGTTAAATGTAAACATTGGAGGCAGAGATACAAAAGTGGTGTTTGAATTTTTTTTTTAAATTTCACAAGTGAAAGGGGATACTCTAAAGGTGAATAGGGCTACTTCTAAAAGGACAGGTGGTTGATGATTGCAGTTTTACATTGAAGACAGAGATGTGGCTATGATTGCTTAACACTCTTGGACAGTGAAATTGACTGTGTGTCTGCACTTAAGGTAATTGTGTGTATAGTGTGAACTTTGGTGGTTGATTAGCATACTTAGACAAAGCAGGATTTTAATCATTGCAAAATCTACCATGGGAAAGGATTAAGATGTATTGAGTGACCTCTTAAAAAACTCACAAGGACAAGGTAATTTTGACACTTCCCACAGCAAATTCCTCCTAACAGTCTGTCCTTCGTTCCACTGTTTGGTCTCTTATTGAGAATTTCTGTTGACAGAGATACATTCAAGGTAGTCGGCCTTTTTTCTGAAAGAGCAAGGGTTTTTTGTATTGTAAGGAAATAGGGTGCAATCATCCAAATACATTGTCTCTCTATAAAAACAGTGAATTGACACAGTTTGACTCCAGGAAGGCAGTTTACACACAGTGAGGCAGTTGGTTTCTTCCAAAGCATAGTTAGGTCAAAATGCCTCCAAAGCAAGACAACAGGAGAAACATGACAGTGGTGAAGATCAGCAGAAGCAGGAACCAGAGGAGGATAGTGCTGAACAGCAGCAGCTCAGCAGTTTGAGCAACAGCATAAGGATGATGATCAAGAACAGCAGTTTTAAGGAGCGCCCGACACGGAAAGAGAAGAAAGACATATCAGCCCTTGATATTTTGGCATCAGATTCGGAGCATGTTGCTATGGACTCTTGAGGGTCATGCATGCCAATTTTGGGCCTATTTCAGCAACTTTTGGTTTTTCGGCATTTCTTGGGTTTTTAGTCAAAAACTCATAATTGCGCCGTTTCAGTTCGAGGATTTTTCAAGGGAGGAGGATGATACCGATGGATGCCATAATTCCATGAGCAGGTCTCCAGCGATTTTCAGGGCATTTGAAGATCATTCGCCCCCTCAAATTGGCGAAAAACACCCTCATTTTGCACATTCTACCCGCCATATCAGCAGTCTGCTATTTTCTGGGTTTTTTCACACAGGTACAGTTTTGGATGACTTCCGGACCTCGGATTGAGTTGGTTCCAGTTGCGCCGAAAAATAGACACAGAAAGCTTTCCAGCAAGCCCTCATGAGCCTCATTTCGACATCGGGAAGGCTGCCATTTGCATCCAGCAAGTCAGGGGACCTTTTTCAGGCATAAATATGAAGTATTTTTGTAATTTTTGAACTCCAAAAATCCGCTTTTCCCAAATGTGCGTTAAGCTATTTTTATCATTGGGAAATGATGTAAAGTCAATATAATTTCCGTTTTTAGCAGTTTTTTAGATATTTTATGGGATATTTTGTGCCTTGGGCTTTGCAAAGCCTCAAGGACAAGTTTAGATATTTTGACTTGGCCAATGGGATAGCTAGTCGCTCCATGAGGTTTTCCTCCTTCTAGCCTATTTATCCCATGGTTCTCATTGTAAATCAGAGGCTGAACTTGAGAGAAGAATTAATGCATTGGTCATATGAGCTTTGAAGAATACACTTGAGTTATGATTTTTGGATTGCCTCTTGGATGCTTTTGAGGAATGTTGAAGGCTTGTTGATGGATTCCTTGACATGGTAGAATGGTATAGTGCTTCTTAATGTGTTTTGTCTTCTATTTTTCACTCATAATTCATATTTCTTGCTGCTATAGATCAGTAAAGATTGATTTTGAGACATGCCCATGGAGGCACCTCAAAATCCCTGAATCTTCATAGCTTGATGTTTTCTTCTCCCTTAGTTATGCTAAAGAATTCTTAGTTGCTCTTTAGTAACCTAAGGTATTGTTGCTAAGTTTTATTCATCAGTTCTATGTATGTTAAGTAGGATGTATGGTTTGCCCTACCTACCTACAAGCTGCCCATAGTTCTGTCCATAAAACTTTCTCTTTGACTGATTTGTTGATCATCTTGTTGAACCAAGGAGGCCTAGTCCCGATCTAGCCCTTTGCCTAAAACTATGAAGACTTATTTGTCCAAGTGCCCAATGACTTAGAGACTATGTTTAGGCGTTCCGGCATAGTTTATGAGTTGTTAGTTTGTCTCATGTGTTTTCCCCAAAGTCTGATAGCCTTTTCCCGAAGTTAGAGGGTCTTATACCTCTATGTATGGTTGGAATGTTTGATTTCTATGTATTGATTAGCTTATAGTTATTCCTAGCATGATCAATGGCTTGCTATTACATGTTTATGTCTGCTATTAACTAGTTTGCACTTGAAATCCCTTGTCTTTCACCAACTTATTGTTCATTTAATCCATTTTGCCCGGAGATCCCTTCTATTGTGAATCAAATCGGCCCTACAACAGCTTTACATCATCACCTCATAAGCTTCCTTGACCTGCTTGACCCCATAGCCCAATTTATCTACATCTTGTTATCCAGTTTATGTATTTGATCAGTTTCACCCCTCACAAACTTAAAAACTAAAAAAAACCAAAAACACACTTCATAACTAGCCTATTATCAGAACATCGCAAGTAAACACACCGACATCTTCTACACATATAGAGAGAGCCCTCTCTGAGTCCAGGAAGGCTAGGTCCTTGGGCTCCAAAGCTTGGTTTGATGTTACATCGTCATTTGGCTAGCCAATCAGCCAAATCACGGGACCCTAACACGCGCCAATTGGCGCTCTGTCCCAGTTAAGCACCCGCACGACTCTGCTTTTGGAAAGGTTTTTAAAAAAGGAGGCGAAGTTTCGATTACAACAACTTCGTGGATGAGTCATCAGGAGTGGTTTCGCCTGAATAACCACGGCATTCCTCCTTTGGCCTCTTGTTTCCACCATATGGGGAACCTCCCAAAGGATAAGGCCTCCCTTCCACTATTATAGGTATCCCAACCTCCTCCTCTCCTCTATAAATATAGCCTTCATCCATTGATGTAGGGGCTGAAAGGCTGATAGTCTTGAAGTGCCTAAGCTTTGAATCTCCAAATTCCCAAGAGCCTTTGTGCTATAAGAGCCCTCTTTCTTCACTTAAGGCTGACTCAAGTAAGGAGACTATCGTCGAGAGACTCTGGAGAGGTTTGCCCTTTCCCTGGCGAGCTTTGCGAGACGTGAACGACTGGAGACCCATCCGAAGGAGACCACGACGTCAGAACTTTGGTTGTAATCTCTCTTCGATTGTTATTTAATGAATGATTACGATTATGGTTCCACTCTGTTTTCGATTATGTTAATATGAGTAATATCCTTTCTGACTGATATTTAGTTGCGTATGCTGGATTTTATGCTTGTATCTGTTTGTTTCTTGCATGTGCAAGTGTCCATCCCTGGGGATCGTGGAGGATCGTGATCTGCCGAGACTGAGGAACGGGAACGCTCTCTTCTTCGGATCGTAGCATTGGATTTCAGGTAGGCTTCCATCTTTGGTCTTTTCATGTCGTAACTAGGAACTTGCGTCGTGACATTTCATGATTGTTGCTAGACCCCTGCTAGGCTAGTAGGGATCGCCTCTGTCCGCAGAGGGGATTTACCTCCTCAACAATTTGGCGACTCCTCTGGGGATCGTCTAGTTTTCACTGTCTCGTTTGGGTTGTCTCATTTTGATTGTTTTATGATTTTCCTTACTTGGTTAGCCTTCTGGGCTGGTTTCTTTTGTGTTTTGGCTTTTGGTTCAGCCCCAGAGGATCAGATCTGACCTCTGCTTTTCCGAATTTTCACCTTTTCATAGTTGGCTTGATTGGCGCGAGTTTAGCCCTGACAGTCGCACCAGTTGGCGCAGTTTTCCAGTTCATCACTCGCGCCATCCCCTGTCTGGCACAGATTACAGCCAGACAGTCGCGCCATTTCCTGTAGGTGGTAGGGTTACCCTTGTTCGGAATCTCCTTTTGGTCAGTACTTTGCTTCTGGGTTTGTTTTGGATTCTTCTTGAAGTGGTGAGTCTGGTCTTGGTTGGGAGAAATTCTTTGTTTTTTCATTTTCAGGCATTGGCACTTGTTGTCAGTTAGCAACCCGCGCCAATTGGCCATTGGCGCTAGTTGTCAATGTGCAAGTCGCGCCAGTTGGCGCTAGTTGTCAATGTACAAGTCGAGCCAATTTCAGGGTGTGTGAAAATTGAGATTTTTTCCCTTAATCCTTCACCAATGTGTCTTTCCCTTCCAGTCTTTTCACTGTATGAGCATAGATTACATTGCTCGTTGTTTGAAATGTCTTCTCTTCATGATTTTTTGATGTAAAAGGGAATGAATGCCTTGTTTTGATCTCTTGCTTTGGAAGTCCTCTTTGTGTTTGACCTCATATGTTTTGTCAACTTTTGAGGGATTTGTCACAAAGTATTTTGAAACAACGATTGCATTCTTAGTGTTTGTTTGTATCCCTTTTGCTTTCATCCTTCATTAAGAAGATTTGCGTTTTTTTGGTTTTCGTCTCATCGTTTTCTTTTCGTTAAAATGCATTAGATCACATTGCATTGAAAAGTATTTTTTGAGATACATCATTGAACTTAGATTACATTGTTTAATGATTGAAAACTAAAAATCGCTTTGAGTGCATTATTTTTCGTTGAAAGTGTGCATTAAGTAGATTCTCATTTTATCGAAAAATGCATTGAGTGCATTCTTATCATTTGAAAAGGAAAAGGAAATTGTGCATAGATTACAATTGCATAGTTTTCGGAAAAAAGGATTTTGCATAGATTACATTGCATTATTTGCATCGTTGAATGTTTGAAATTACTTTTGGATAGTGAAAGTCATCTAGTTTGGAAAAGTTTCGTTTTCAGTGTTGTTTTTTGTTGCATCATTGTTTGAAGATCTTCCCTTGACTAGATAGCATTCATCGAATTGAAAGATTTCTTTTCTCATATAGTTGCATATAGGAGATTGTCGTATGACATACGGTAGGGCCTTGAAACTGAAACGTAATTGAAGATCAACATTAAAATTTACTCAATTTACCTAAGGAAGCATTGAAACATTAACGAAATATTTAGAGGTCTAGGCTAGAGACGTGTTCCGGCATCGTTAAACCTAGTAGTCGTCGTTCGCCTCTTGGCTTTAGACAGCACTAGTACGGACTTGTGCTCCCCGTACCGTCACGTATATAAAGGGAGACCCCACTAGGTTGCTATCCTTTATCCGTAGGAAGCCGAGTCTGCCGCCTTATACCCGTGATACACCGGACACAAAATTCGGGGAGATTGCCTGCACGTATGTTAAGTCCTTGGTTGATTTATCTTTCATTTTTGAAACCAAGGTGTATATTGCAGTTCACGGTTATTTGGTACACCCTTTGCCTAGCATTCCTGAGTAGTCGGTTTGATCTTTTCTGACTCCCTAAACTTGAAAAGATCGCCAAGCGCTTGTCCTTTCACGCTTGTGTCAAATCTGAAAGTGATAGAGTCACCTTTTGCCTGTTTCTTGACTCTTAAAATATGAAACGGTAGAGTTTTGTTTCAATATTTTAAAAATTAACTACCCACGAAATATTCCTGGTTAACGTTAGTTTCCTTAGGGTGTTGGTCTGAAGATCATTTCGTATGGCAACTTTTCTGGAGTTCACCAACCAAGGAATCCCTCCCGATGGGAATCCTGGTCTTTTTCCTCCTTTTGGAAATGTTGGTGCTCCCTACATGGCAACGTTGTCCCTTCCTGGGTTAACTGTTGGGTTGCCTGTTTGGTTGTTCTCAACCTCTGTGGTCCCGAATGTCTCGGCTTCTGTTCAATCAGTTCCTCCACCTGAACAACATCATGATGATTCCAAGGTGGACCTCTCCCCTTCTTCGCCTCTTTTTGCGTCCTCCTCTTCTACTTCGCCTGGTGAAAGTCTGGATTCAAGTAACCAGGTGGCTAAGAAGAAGAAGAAGAAGACAAAGAAGAAGAATTCTGATAAGAGAGAGGCTAAGGCTGCAGCTGCTACTTCTAATGCACCTCCTCTTGATAAACCTTCCAACCCTCCACGAAAAGTCAAGTTCCCTTGCATGTTGTGCACGGGAGACCATCTTCTTCGAGACTGCCCTGGCATTCCCAAGGTGCTTGAATAATGGTCCAGCGGTCGTCCACCGTTGCCTTTGGCTTCCAGGAGTCAGGTTGGGGGCACGTCTTCAGCTAGTGTTGGTAAAACTCCTAAGAAGCAGGGTAAGATTACCAATCCCTGTAGGTTGTGTGAAGGGCACCATGCCATTCACCTTTGTCCTTACATGGATGAAGCCAAGCGAGTTTTGGACAACTCAGTTGTTTCTACACCATGCCTCCCAGTTGGTTATAAGCAACTATCTTTGAGCCCTCCACCAGCTAATCCTATGATTGGTCAAGAGTCATCCTTGGTCGATCCCGCTTCCTTGGAAATTCATATGCAGGAATTCGTTCCCGACCAACCATTGGTTGTGGGATCGGTTGAACTGGCCCCGTCTACGGTGCACCAGGTCTTTTCCGTTGAGAATGGACCTCACATCCCTCAAGTTCTTCTTGTTTCTTCAGATTCCTCAGACCTGGAAAAAGATTCTCCTGTCCCTATATCTCAAGAAGTAGCTCCTCTGCCTCACGCGATAGAGGTCCCGGAGGATACCCCTCCCACCTTCGAGATGGAGGTCGTGGAGGATGCTTCTTCTTCTTCCGTAACACCAAGGGAAGACCATCTTGGTTCGATGGTAGCCCCTCCGAGTAGTTTGGTCGCTTCCTTTGACCGGAATCGATTTGCTGGATACCGCCTTCCGTCTTACGTGCCTTTCAAGATCACAGTACAGGCTCTTGGTCTGGTCGTACCCAGCACCATTATAGACAAAGGTTCCTCTGTTAGTATTCTATCCTCAACTACCTGGCAAGCTTTTGGTTCGCCACCGCTTGTGCCTATTATGCAGAATCTGTTGACTTTTAACAAAAGGACGAGTCAATCGTTGGGGATCCTTCCAAGGTTACCGATTACTTTGGGAGGTAAAACCATCCATATGGACGTGATGGTCGTTCCAGGCCCCTTGGATTTCAATCTTCTCCTGGGGCGCGATTACACCTATGCCATGGGAGCGCTCGTCTCCTCCCTTTTTCGTGTGGCCTGTTTTCCAGATGAAGGACGGATCGTGACCATTGATCAGTTGTCGTTCTTTGGTCCTAATGTGGCAACTGGTCTGCCATCACCCCCTCCTGGTTTTTATCCACCTGTTGTATCTGCCCCACTGCAAGTCAACTACGTGTCTACCTACCCTGCACCCGCACTCAGTGAAGACACCGTCGTGCATAGTGTACTGGGGGCATTGGGTCCTGACTTCCAGGATGTTTTCCTTCCATCGGGAGTGGAACTCTTGGAAGCACCACCTTCTTGTTCATTTTGATGTAAGTCGGTCGGAGCAGAGTTCCTTGTCTTGTGTCAAGCTCCTTAAAAAATGAAACAAGGGTGATGGAGCAGAGTTCCTTGTCTTGTGTCAAGATCCTTAAAAAATGAAACAAAGTTGTCAGAGCAGAGTTCCTTGTCTTGTGCCAAGCTCCTTAAACCATGAAACAAGGTGTCCCGAGGATAGTTCTTTTAATGTGTCAACCTCGTTAAAACAATGAAACACGTTCCCGTTCAATTCGAGTCTTTGATAAGTTCTCGTAAAATCCCAGTCGAGTCTTTCTCACGATCTCGTATCTTGAACCTTCACTCCATCTGCCTTTCATATGGACTGAAGATTGGGGGGCATGCACCTCGAATTGAGTCACCATGCTGGGGGGCATGCTTACTTTTTCAAGCATAGTTTATTTCCGTTTCAAGCTTGTGTAAAAATGAAACCGGTTTCAAGCATAGTTTATCTTTGTTTCAAGCTTGTGTAAAAATGAAAACATTCCCATTTTACCTCTTGTGATTGCCATTTCATCAGCCTGTTTTGCCAGATGAGCCTTGGTTTTCTCACTCCATCGTCACTATCTGCTTGGCCAATCATATGCCTTCACTTGGTTGTTTCACCCGTTCCTGAGGAACCGCTGCGATGAGTGGTCTTGTTAGCTAGCCTCCTAACCTTCACTTGTTTTGAGCAGTTCCATCATTACCGGAACCAGTTGCTTCCCTTTATACCACTCGTTCCTCCAGGAGGAGTCAAATTTCAGCTCTTTTCTGACTCTCTAAACATGAAAAGATTGTCGAGGCCCTTGTCGTTTCGATCTCGTTAAAATGGACACGAATCGACATCTACCCAGTATACGTTTAACCCTTTTTTGGGCTGGGATGGATTGATTACGAAAAAGGAATACCCTAGCCTATCACAACTAGGAGGTTTTCTCGGATATTGTTTTCTACCTTTTCAGATCTGAGAAACTATTTACGAAAAGGGACCTGTGGAGTTTACTTTTTTGCTGTCTTTTCAAACTCTCTAAACATAAAAAGACGCCGAGTTCTTCCTTTGTCAGACTCGTTAAACCCTGATGACATTGGATTCAGTCGAAATGACGATATTCGAGTTTCTCCTTCCTAGGACTCGTTAAATGCACTAGGATGGATTCACCTAAAGGGCGGACTTATATGACAAGCATATGGTATCCTCTTCAAGCTTGTGTAAAAATAAAGAGGTACTCACCGAAATGGTGGGGGAAAAATGGAACCATCATCGTTGTTGTGTCGGCAGTATGTCGCTCTTGAACATGGCACTTGTCTGTATTCGTGTCGGGTTGGGGATATCTCATCTCATTTTTCTGCTTGCCTCCGTGGGTTTGGGTAATCTCTTTTGACCTCTCATCTGCTCTTTGCCTCGTCACCGTGACCTTTGATCTTTTGATGTCAAATACTGCCAAATACACTGTCGTGCCGTCAATATGTTCAATAGAAGTTGGCCTCTGCGAATATCAACCTTCCTCTGATTCTCATACGATCCTGATTCACAACAAAACATCATGTTCCTCTGTCTCGTGTCGATGATGTGGGAAACATTATGGCCCACCTTCGATCAAGGTCACTTCCTGTCGACTTCAACTCATTATCCAAGACGTTGATCTAGAGACTCCTTTATGGTACCTTGGAGCCTGCATGCCTCAATGGCAGGTTCGTCACATTCGACGTGAGGTTTTCATCATTGACCTCCAATCGAGTGATTCTGCGAGTGTTCAACACCAACTCATTTATTCACACGCCGTAGATTGTACCTGTAGTACCTTGAGGACCATTTTCATTATTGGTGGTTTCTCTCGCGTCTGTTAACAACTTTCATCATTGGCTGGTAATCAGATGATGTTCTTGCATGTTCGACTTCAGCTCACATATTCACATGCTTGAACTTGTACTTTTTTTGGGTCAAGATGGAGCGCAAGACCCTAGATTGTGTCTGTTGTAATCCAGGCTATGATTGTGGATTATTATCATTATGTACATGACTCACTGATTGGATGGTTGCGACCATACCTGAGTCTATTTATTTGATCCTCGTTGGATGGCTGCGCCCATACCCTAGATCCGTATTGTAGCATACTCTGTTTCGGATGGCTACGCCCATACCACGTATACACCATGTACTTGAGATATCATTTGTATTTTTCTACATAGGTTTTCCGACGGCGAGGCTTCAGTTGAACATGTTCTCGTAAAGCATTTCACCCCTCTCTCTCTCTCGGGCCTCATGCTTTAGGGGGCATCTGTTACACAGTAATTTTTCACCGTCCCTGCAATCCCCATCTCGCCCATTGGAGGGTCATTTCTGTGACCAATAAGCAGTGTCATGCCTTGCAAATACCATCATTGCATCCCTTTCCATGAGGACAACATTCCTTCTGTTGATCATTTCCTCAGCAGACCCCTAAAAACACCTGTTTTTGCCTTGGCGTTGGTAGCCCATTATGTACCCGCGCCAATGGGGGAAAATTAACACTGAGCCCACGCCAATTGGTGCTCTGTCCCAGTTAAGCACCCGCACCACTCTACTTTTGGAAATTTTTTTAAAAAAGGAGGCGAAGTTTCGATTACAACAACTTCGTGGATGAGTCATCAGGAGTGGTTTCACCTGAATAACCACGGCCTTCCTCCTTTGGCCTCTTGTTTCCACCATATGGGGAACCTCCCAAAGGATAAGGCCTCCCTTCCACTATTATAGGGATCCAAACCTCCTCCTCTCCTTTATAAATATAGCCTTCATCCATTGATGAAGGGGCTGAAAGGCTGATAGTCTTGAAGTGCCTAAGCTTTGAATCTCCAAATTCCCAAGAGCCTTTGTGCTATAAGAGCCCTCTTTCTTCCCTTAAGGCCGACTCAAGTAAGGAGACTATCGTCGAGAGACTCTGGAGAGGTTTTCCCTTTCCCTGGCGAGCTTTGCGAGACGTGAACGACTGGAGACCCATCCGAAGGAGACCATGACGTCAGAACTTTGGTTGTAATCTCTTTCGATTGTTATTTAATGAATGATTATGATTATGGTTCCACTCTGTTTTCGATTATGTTAATATGAGTAATATCCTTTCTGACTGATATTTAGTTGCGTATGCTGGATTTTATGCTTGTATCTGTTTGTTTCTTGCATGTGCAGGTGTCCGTCCGCGGGGATCGTGGAGGATCGTGATCTGCCGAGGCTGAGGAACGGGAACGATCTCTTCTTCGGATCGTAGCATTGGATTCCAGGTAGGCTTCCATCTTTGGTATTTTCATGTCGTAACTAGGAACTTGCGTCGTGACATTTCGTGATTGTTGCTAGACCCCTGCTGGGCTAGTAGGGATTGCCTCTGTCCGCAGAGGGGATTTACCTCCTCAACAAGCATCTTACTAAAATTAATTGAGAAAGTCATTGGCACTATCTAGTCAAACCACACAGTCAGTGGTTAATCCTAAGATGCTTATCCAACACCATCAATAACATGTTTCCAATGTTAAAGGAAGTAGTGTTCATAATCTAGATGTGGATCCAACGATAAAATCCACCCAAATTAAATTCCATGACAAACAACTATCAGCTACAACAACGAATGGGAGGAAAATATTCTTCACAGACTTAGAGAATTTTCCAACAACAAATTATAAATTTATCTCTTTGAGTTCATTTTAGTTTTATTTGTTCATACCGCTTGAGATTCTTTTATTATTTTCTATATTTACACTTTTTTAATGAACTATAAATCCCTTTCATGTTTCAATGAGAAGGGGTTTTGAATTTTGGAAAGAAGGATTTTGTTTGCATGATTGTAACTTAAGTTTCTCTTCATAGAAAGTTGAACAACTGATGTTTTTCTTATGAGAAGAGTAATGATATATTGGGTACTAATATCTATGTGTTATTTCTTTGTTTGTGAGTTAAATGGTATTTTCCATTTTTTTTTATCATATATGTGTTACAACAATCTTACGTTTTCACTATTGATATGTGTGGTTGGAATTATATATTGTATGCATAAACAAGAAAATCTTATATATGAAATAAGTTTTATCAACAAATTTAATTAATTATTTAATTAAATTTAGCTATCATCTGTTGTTTTAACTTCATAATCATTTGATAGTCTATATTTTCATATTGTTTATGAAATCTTTTTAGATCACATATGTATAAATAAGATTTCCTGGGATAGATATTAATTTTAAATATTTATTTTTTTCAAGTCTTAGTCACATTAAAACCATTATATTTACATCCATTCTCTTTGTATATTTTTTTTAACAGGAAACTGGTCCCATAATCCCAGTGGGAGCCACCACTCCAAAAGGAAAACTAGTCCCATAATCCCAGTGGGATCCACCACTCCAAATGGAAAAGGATATACTCTAAGATCTCAACCAGGTGGTTTTCCCTAATGTTGAGGCACACTTTTCAAGCCTTCAACATGTCAATGGTAAAAAATTGAAACTCTACAAAAAACCAATCAATATTAATTTATTTCCCTATTAATTTAGCAAGCCAAAATGTAACTTGTGGGTGAAGGAAGTAATACTCCTACCCCTATTCCATCCTGAAATTTACTTTTCCAATATATATATATATATATATATATATATATATATATATATCTTTATATATATATATATATATATATATATATATATATATATATATATATATTGTTACACCATTTTTTGGTCATCTAACCTATTATCATTAGATGGACCCAAGTACACCATGTAAGACCAATTTTACCCTAAGTAAAATTGCCTTCACCATGTTAAATAACTTAATAAACCACATTTATTAGGTTGTTTATGGTCTAAACAGGAAACCCCAAAAGGAAATATTAAACAAACCTATATTTGTTTGATTTTCCTCATGGAATAATTAATTAAACCATAATCTAATTATTATTCCCAGTCATGTTTAACCCAAAAACAAAGAAATTAATGAGATAAACCCTTAGTTATCTTATTATTTTCTAGGAATAATTATTTAAATCTTGTTTAGATAATATTCCTTGTTAAATATGACCAAATCACCCACAAATAATTAAATAAATCATTATTTATTTGATTATCTTCCAACCACTTCCTTAAAAAGATAAATAAATCATTTATTTATTTATTTTTGACTAATCAAGGGATTTGACCCAAGTCAAATACCTTTTCCCTCCAACAAATATAATAAAATATTCCATAAAAGGTGGATCTAGAGTTGGTTAACATTATTTTAATCATGCACCAAGATCTAGAATGACCCAATATTTTGTTATAAATAGGAGGGTTTTTCCTACCATTCTTCACCTTTTGTTGCCTATTAGATCACTCTCGATCTATACACTTGGTCACATTTTTCCATCATTTGCTGTGTGAGCTCCCATTGAGCTCTATTCTTTGCATTGGGTTTTCTACACCAACAAGAGAGAGAAATCTTAGATTTGAAGTGCTGAGGACTTCCAAGAACCCATCCCACTGAGGAGAATTGGATATGCCTTCTTGTTTTCCTCCCAGGTGCCCAATTAATACAAAAATTCTTTCAAAAATTGTTCTTGTCTTGTCTATTGGTATATGGAGAAAACCCTTGTTTTTACTGCTTAATGTCTTTCAATGCATAGATCTGGTTTTTTGCAGCTCTTTTCTTGTTCAACTAACCGCAGATCTGAAGATATTGGCAGCCACTTTTGTTGTTAGGGCTATTATTTATTCATAGCTAAAGTGTTCCTTTTTCTTACACTTCGACAAAGGATTCATACTAACAAATGGCAACTCCACACGGGTTTTATATTACGACTGCTGTCGTTTTTCATATTCCTGCATATCCAGCTACTTCAGACCCTAGGGTTTCTTTTCAGCTGTTTATTTTTCCTATTTTTATGTTTTTTTTCTCACATAAAACCCTAAAACATTAAAATTTTTTACTTCCGTGTGTTTCTGGCCCTATTGCACAGGTAAGCGACATCAGCCGCAACTGAGACGGCAACTTTTCCGAAAATCTACCGCCGAGACAACCGGAATGGGAGGTCACACTTTTCAGCCCAAAAACTGCGACCTGGACCTCCAGGTCGCACTTTTCAGCCTCTTTTCTGTGACCTGCACTGAAAACAGGTCAGAACCTGCGACCTGCCAATTTTTCAGTGGTTTTTTTGCAATTTTTCTGGGTTTTGCTGAAGCTTCTGTCAGGGTTTTCCAGCCTCTGTCTCAGCCCGCTTTGACCTAGTTCTGATCTTTTTTTACTCATCTAAGTGGGAACCTAGCCCCCTAGGGCTTCAGTACCCTCCACTTTTTGTGGAAGAGTTTTAGTTGTTTCAGCCGTCTGTTTTTCAAAGTTTCAGCCTTCCCTTTTTCAGATCTGAAACCTCCTCCTCAGATCCCTTTAAATCAACCTTTCTTCCTTTCAAATCACCTCTTGTCGTTTTTTTTGGACCTCTCTTTAGGACCTCCTCCCTGTCATTTCCGCTTTTTGCTGATTTCCTCCCTTTTTCTAGCCACCTTGCCTCTGTCTCTTGGTTGTGATCTGCACCTCTTTTCAGCAGCTTTATCCTTTAGATCCCTGTCCCTTTTGACCTTAGATCTATTGGCCTCTTTTCAGTGTGTTTTGACTAGATTTTTTCCATTTTTTTAGACTAGTTTTGAGGGACCTGCCTCCTTGGGTTAGATAGAGGTAGTAGTAGTCATGTTAATTTTCTGTTTTGCATTATATACCGTTTCTCTCAGATCTATTTTCAAGCATGCAGCTATTAATTTTTTTTCGCTTCTAAAACGAAAGGGTTTTAAAATTAAAATTAACGCACACCACACACTGACCCTAAGTGAAGAAGCGCCTGGTTAACACCGCCTGGCAAAGACTCTAAAATCAATTGTCACTGCACTTTTTCTGCCCTTGACCTCACTTGATTCTGTCCCTTTCTACCCTTGTCGGTTTCCTTCTTCCTGTCATCATTGCACCCCCAAGGTGCCTTTCCCGGAGACTTCTTGGCCTTCACCCTCAGTTTCCGGTCGATCGACCTGCTCCGTCCCACCGTCGTCGAGCCAGTCCTCCTACGAGTCCACACTCCGACTCCTCTTTTGATTCATTGGGTTCTCCTTCTCCTCCTGGTTCTCCCCCTGTCACCTTCACTATGTCTGGTCCAGGGCCTAATGCTAGCGGTGCTCCAGGCCCTAATTCCGGAACTACTACTAGCAGAACCGCCACAAGATCTACCTCATCCATACCCTTGATGCCGTACATTGCAGACCTCATCCTCCCCGATTTCAATCAGTTAATCAATGACCCTATCTGCCACGATGTTGGTTAGCCTGCTATGCCAACCAAGCTCCCCTCTGACATCCCTAAGTTCGAAGGCCTTGCTGGAGAAGATCCAACCAATCATGTCCGATCTTTCCACATGTGGTGTTCCTCCAATTCCATTACCGATGACTCTATCCATCTTCGTTTGTTCCAACGCACGCTTACCGGCAAAGCTTCTAAATGGTATGTAGACCAAGCCACCTCTTCCCATACCACCTTTGCGACCATTGCCCAAGCCTTTTTATCTTACTTCCAGCTTCTCCATCATTTATACCCAAGACGAGCTCTGACTCTTTGCCAAACATCTTCGACCCGCCTTTCCACCCATGTTCAGGAATGGCGACGTAGACGCAGCTTATGTCGAGCTCCCCCCTTCGAAGATCAGATCTATATGGACTGGTTCCTTCGCTCTCTCTTAGCTCCCATCGGAAAAGATGTCGCCTCCCATTTCCCTCAAACCGAAGAATCCGCCCTCCAAATAGCCTTGAAATATCACCTGATCTACGCCCATTCTGGTTATGTTTATACCGTCCTTCCTGACCTCCCCAGCCCCAGTGGCGCTAATGCCCCGGGGGCATCTCATTCCGCTGACGGTATCGTTGGAGCCCTTTCCCATCCATCTGCTCAACGTCCTATGGGCTACGGTCTCCCTCACAGAGGGGCCAACACCTCTAGCACTCTTCCCCCTCCCGGTAGCATGTACCCAGGATACGGCATGCCTCCTCCTTTTGCCCAACCTCCTGCTTACCTCAATGTTGCCCAACCTAACCATTACCCTTATCTACAGCCTGGTGTGCCAGCTCCTCCAGCATATGCGCTTCAACCTCCCTTGCCTCCTCAACCCTAGCAACAGCACCTACAGCCCCCTTCCGGGAAAGTATTTGCACAGGAGGGTGCGACTAATCCCCCTTATTCTCAAAGAAGGCGGAGAGGCAATCCAAATCAATCTTCCCCTGGTACTGTGGGACCTGAACTGGTTAAGCTTAACCCTAACACTGCTAACCAACAACAGGGCACTCAGCCCAATCCGGACAGGCCTCTTCGTACCAACAAGCCTTGTTCGTGTTGCGGTGTTTACGGTCATTACAACTCACTAGTCATCCTCTTACCACACAAGAGATGTAGCCCAAGCCATCAGGATTTTAACAAAATGCCTCCCCTCACGCTCCCCCTAATGTGGCCACTACTCAACCAGCTGTGTTTACTGATCCTTTCCCTCCGCAGGGATTCGTGGCTACCCAACCACCTGACGGGCGGGTCTCCACTCCACCTTCCATTTCTGGTTCCTCCGATTACCAGATACTCATGATGACCTCTGATCCATCCCCAACCGTTGACCTTCACCTTCAAACTTGGTCTCGCCAGTACCCCAAGCCTCCTGCTTAGTCTGCCCTCGAGCCTTTTTCTTCAGGTTCTACAGAGCCTCTTTCGACATCCAGTGGCCCCTTACATATCCCTCAACCCAAAGTTGAGGTTCATACCAAGATTCCTAAGGGACCCTTACGTCGAAACGCTGCTTCCGGTCGAGCTGCTCATTCGAATAGTATAGTAGATGATTTGGCAATCTCCCGCTCTCAACAATCGGAACCCCCCCGAAACCGTGCTCCTTCTCAAAAGAAGGCCCCATCACTATTCGCCGCGTCCAGATCCGCCCACACTCAAACATTTTTTCGATTTTCAATCAATTCCGACCATCCTCCTTCTTCCTCCTTCCGTCGCCTTCCAAATCCTGGGCCAAAATCCCACCAACGTTTCCCGTTATGGAGCACTGATGAGGGGGCATCCACCTGCGTGATGTCCACACTTTGCTTAAAGCAACTCATCCCCCAGTTGGCCCTCCTTACGATCACCTCCTTGATGTAGGGACGGCCACGCCTCCCAACCCATTGGCCTTTTCCATAATTGTCCTATCACCCTCGCCGATAAGACTATTTGCGTTGACGTCGAATTCATAGACGCCCCGCTAGACTACAACATTATATTGGGGTGAAGCTACACCTATGCTATGTCTGCTGTCCCATCCGTGGTTTTCCGCAAGATGTGTTTCCCCCATAATGGAAAGATAGTCACCATTGACCAGTTGACATATCATGAACCAAAATCTCAGACCTCACCTGAGACGACCATCTCTTCTGTAGCCAATGCGGCACCGATGACTTCGAACGCGTTCTCGCCGCGCAAACATTCTCCTTGACCCAACCTTCCTCGGTCTTCTCCTATCCTTCCACCCCAACTCATCGAATGCTCGCATGATGCAATCTTCGTCGCTCTCACAACTCTCCGGCCAGTCCCAACCGTGCCAGCTTCCTTCCCTCTTCCCAGCCCTTCACCGGGCAGCTGGTAGTCATGACAGCCTCCGTATCCTCCCATACCTGCTCTCCAAGCCTTAGCCATTAGGGAGCCATCCCACTCGCCGTCCCCCCCTCCTTACGTACATCGTTCCTGCTCTCTACCTGTGAGTAATACCGTACCTGGCCATGGCCACCCTCTCTCTCCCTAACCTGACCCTCGGCATACCCATCTGGTACATTGACCCTCCAGCCGCTACCCCTCCCGGTCACCCCAAACCTTACCTTGCTTTGACACCGGTTCAACCGGTCCCCCTCACTTCCTCCGGGCCCCCCGCACCTCCCCAGGACCCTACCCCTGTGGTGCCAGCCCCGGGAAAGAAAGGAAAAGCTCGTAAGGGGGCAACCCATCAGGACCAAGCCGCCCCGACAACCCCTACCCCTCCGCGACTGCCAAAGCCCACTATCCAATGCGCTTTGTGCGATATTGCCGGTCACACCACCCATATGCGTCCTGAATTTCCGCACCTCAAGATCCTGGTCAACGAGACGTTTCCTGACTCTGAAATCCCCAAAGTCTACGTCACTATCCCAGACTCTATCCCGAAACTCAAAACCTTGCGCACAAACCACCCTTGTGCTTTGTGCAATTTCCACGGCCATTACACCCACCTCTGTCCCCACCTTGACGAGTATCGTTCCTCCTTGGACATGTACCGCCAATTCAAGGCTACGCACGACAAGATACCTTCTCACTTGTCTGCGAGTCCTACTTCGATAGGACCAGAGGATATTCCTACTCCCATTCACATTCCTCCTCCCACTATCGAACCAACGGAGCCTTCAACCACCATTTTGTACCTATCATCATCCTTGTGAGATAGTTCACCTAACCTTCAACCTGCAGATACTCTCGGTTCCTCCTCAGTCGACCTTGGATCTGTTGACATTGCGCATCTGAGCCCTTCTCCTCCAGATGACCCGTCACACATCACTACCTCCTCGGGTGACCCTTCTTCCTCCAGTCTTCCCATCTTCCAGTCCGATGAAGACATTATGGAAGCCATAACCAACCCTAACTTTCCATGGGACGATATGCACCATCGCGCATACTTCCTCCCACAGCAGTCCCATGACCAATATGCTGTGGAAACCAAAGACTTCATTCCCAATGCAGTCGATTGGTTCAAAAATCCCATCCCTGCACCTGATGCTTTCGAAGAAGGAAACATGGCCAATATCTCTCTTACCATCAAAATTGACATTTCAGTCAAACCAGGAATCGAAGAATATATGACCTTGGGCCCCCAATGCACCCCGGAAGAAATCGAAGCTTACACCAAGCTTTTCAAATAATTCCATGATATTTTTGCCTGGTCCTATTCTGAAATGCCCGGACTCGATCCCGCCATTGTCGAACACCATATCGACACATGGCCTGATGCCAAACCGGTCCGTCAAAAGTTGAGACCCATTCATCCTTCCAGACGTGACGCTATCAAAGCCGAAATCGATAAGCTCAAGCAAGCTGGTTTCATTTACCCCATTGAATACACCACTTAGGTATCCAACCCAGTTCACGTTCTCAAGAAACAAGGCACCATCCGTGTCTGCACAGACTTTCACGACTTGAACAAAGCTTGTCCCAAAGACAACTTCCCCACACCGTTCATTGACCAAATCATTGACGAGTGTGCGAGGCATGAGGTTCTATCCTTTATGGATGGTTTCTCCGGATACAACCAAATTGTTATCCATCTTGCTGATAAACTAAAAACCGCGTTCATTAGCTCGTGGGGAACTTTTGCTTACCGAGTCATGCCTTTCAGCCTTAAAAACTCCGACGCCACTTTTCAACGGGCCATGTCTTATTGTTTCCATGACTTAGCTCATATTATCCTTGCTTATTTAGACGACCTCACTGCACGTTCTAAGCATTGGGCGCAGCACCTACACGATCTGCGTACCATTTTTCTCCGATGTCGAAAGTATAATATCTGTCTTAACCCATTGAAATGCATCTTTTGCGTTCCCGCCGGCCGTCTCTTAGGCTTCATAGTGTCTAAGGATGGTATCACTCTTGACCCTTTGAAAGTTCAAGCCATTCTTGAACTTCCCATTCCGCGTACCCTACACCAGCTCCAAAGTCTCCAAGGCAAAGCTAATTTTCTTCGTCGGTTCGTCCCTGACTATGCCACCACCGCACATGGGTTCCTTAGACTCCTCCGATCTACTATCCCATTTTTTTGGGATTCCTATGCTCATGAGTCTTTCGATGCCCTCAAGCAGGCCCTCACATCCGCTCCCTTGATCCGCCCTCCTGACTTTGATCGGGACTTCATCCTGTATATCTCTGCTTCCACCTATTCGGTCGCTGGAGTCCTTATCCAGGAAGATGACA
Organism: Pinus albicaulis; assembly: GCA_034641835.2. Taxonomy (NCBI): domain Eukaryota; kingdom Viridiplantae; phylum Streptophyta; class Pinopsida; order Pinales; family Pinaceae; genus Pinus; species Pinus albicaulis. The sequence goes on from CM076576.1 coordinate 27,665,588, forward strand.
ATGGTATCGAGCATGTGATTTACTACATCAGTAAGAACCTTGTAGGGCCTCCTGTTTCCTACTCATATGAAGAAAAATTAGCGCTGGCTGTCGTGTTCTCAGTCCAAAAACTTCGTCATTATATCCTCATGCGCTCCACCAAGGTTGTGACTAATTCCAACCCTATGGATTTCCTATTGATTCGTCATATCCTCACTGGGAAGTACGCCCGTTGGGTCGTTATTCTTCAGGAATTCGACCTCGAATTTGTCACACCAAAGAGTAAGAAAGGCTTAGCCCTCGCTGAGCTCATTTCTGAATTACCTACCGAATCGCAAGACCCTCCAGTTAATGATGATTTTCCTGATGAACACTTATTTTCCATTACTTCCGACGACCCGTGGTATGGTGATATTCTTACTTACTTGCGAACCCAAAATTTCGCCCTCCACCTTGATCGTGAGGCTCGCCGACGTATCCGACACCAGGCTCCCCGATACCTCCTTATCGGCGACGACCTCTATCATCGCGAGATTGATACTGTCCTTCGTCGTTGTCTCACACACGCTGAAGCTGAACAGGTCCTTAATGAGATATGGCGTGAGCTATCCTCACTATTGGGTTTTGAGCACCAATATTCCTCCTCCTATTACCCCCAAGGTAATGGCCAAGTTGAAGCAGTCAACAAAATCCTCAAGACTATGCTTCAATGGACGCCTGACACAAACCAATCGTATCAATAGTTATTCCCCTCGTTTTATGGGCTTATCGGACTTCATGAAAACCGGCTAACGAAGCGACTCTTTCCACCTCGTTTTTGGAGAGGAGGCGTCTCCATCGATCGAGTGTGAAATTCCTCTCGTTCTCGTATCCTCAGTCGTCGAACCTTTCTCCCCAACACCCAACCTCCCGAACAACGACTTATTGCGTTCGAGCACGCTTCGAAGACCGCCATGCTGCTCGAAACCGACAGAAGTGCCAAGAAATGCACCAGGGTATCGCATGACCAAAAATTCCACCCTCGTACTTTTCACGAAGGTGATCTTGTTCTGGTGTATGACCAAGCCCATGATGTCCTTGGTCATGGGAAGTTTGACTCATTATGGTTAGGACCTTACATCATTAGTAAGGATTTAGGTTAGGGGGCATATCTATTAAAGGACTTCGAAGGCCATCCCATTCCCAATCCTCGCAATGCACTCTATCTGAAGAGATATTACCCTTAGTATTTCCTTCTGAAATGCATGTTTTATTTTCTTTTAGATAGCCAGCATCTTTTTTCATTTTTGTGATTTGCTACTTCACCCGGACCCATTTTGTCCAAGAAGGGTCACTTCCCCTCCCCTTTAAATCGAATCTCCTCACTTATGACACTCGTACTTGGGGCACCACTTCGCCTCCATACTTGTCCACGTTCGTGTCAATTTTCGTCATGAGTTTCCACCTTGTACTCATGTTTTCATGGTCCCCCATTGGGCCGTTACTGTGTGGCAGCACCATCGAGTTGCCCTTGTTTAGAGCATCCAAGTTGAGTCATCATCGCATTCATGGAGTCTATCCCAAGTCCCTTTGTACCTCGCTATAGTCCTCCATCCTTCATTGCTTGGTCTCTCTCTTTTTTGTGTCACACACATTATGGCTCCTTTCAATCCCACCTGTCTCTGTCCGATGATATTGCGTCAGTCGTTGCCATGTCATTCATGCCCTTTATGCTCTAACAAGGGAAGTCGTCCATTCGCTACTCAGTCCCTTCCATTTCACCATCATCATTAGTGCCAGTCTATCCGTCGCTCTACTATTTTCTCTCGTGCCTTAGTTGAGGATCTCTCATTGCCTCACCCATGGCGGACCTCCTTGTCGACATCAGCTCATTCATTCCGGTGGTTGGAGCTCAGATAAGCACTGGTTCCACGCCCACTCTCGTTTCTAAGTGTTTCGCATCGGTGCAAAGGGATCCTCTTCTCATTTTCTCCTTGACTTGGATTTTTTCTCCACTTCGCATCCTTCGCATGACCGAGATCCTTATACTCGATGGTTCAAAGGATATGTACCGAGCAGCCTCTTGGATGATTCCCTGATTCTGGTGGAGAGGTCTCAACCTTCAACAGGGGTGGCCCCGCAGTATCCCCCTCATGTCTGATAGTGGTCTCCTTCCTGCACCATGTACTTCTCCCGCATATTTGATGATGTCGGCCTTAGCCGCTTGCAGCGCCTCTTTGATTTGCATGTATCAGTCAGATTTTGCGAGCCCTTCCCCATTTACAGGGGGCATTTGGGTTGTATTTGTATCTCATGTACTCGGATATTATTGTATAAGTCCTGGCTGTTATCCCAGGCACAGCATGTATGTGGGATTCTTCATTGTATTTTTATCTGGCTCATGATTATGCCGGCTGTACTTTATGGTTCGGTCCCTTGTTTACTGGACACACTATTCTTTTGTACTTTGTCTCGGCGGGCATAGGTATGCCTCCCCTGCCGCCTTTAGCACAGGTACCCTCTCATAAAAAGAGACTTGTTGCACCTGTAAGTCTCGTCTCCTCAGGGTCTAGTTCTTCAGCACATTAGTCTACCTCACATTTCTCTCTGACTTCCCTTTTGATGTCTGGTGATTGAGTTCTTACAACGTACTTCGGTCATACGATTTGCTCCTAACACTCGCACGCTGGGGGGCAATCTGTTACACCATTTTTTGGTCATCTAACCTACTATCATTAGATGGACCCAAGTACACCATATAAGACCAATTTTACCCTAAGTAAAATTGCTTTCACTATGTAAAATAACTTAATAAACCACATTTATTAGGTTGTTTATGGTCTAAACAGGAAACCCCAAAAGGAAATATTAAACAAACCTATTTTGTTTAATTTTCCTCATGGAATAATTAATTAAACCATAATTTAATTATTATTCCTAGTCATGTTTAACCCAAAAATAAAGAAATTAATTAGATAAACCTTTATTTATCTTATTATTTTCTAGGAATAATTATTTAAATCTTATTTAGATAATATTCCTTGTTAAATATGACCAAATCACCCACAAATAATTAAATAAATCATTATTTATTTGATTATCTTCCAACCACTTCCTTTAAAAGATAAATAAATCATTTATTTATTTATTTTTGACAAATAAAGGGATTTGACCCAAGTCAAATACTTTTTCCCTCCAACAAATATAATAAAATATTCCATAAAAAGGTGGATCTAGATTTGGTTAACATTATTTTAATCATGCACCAAGATCTAGAATGACCCAATATTTTGTTATAAATAGGAGGGTTTTTCCTACCATTCTTCACCTTTTGTTGCCTATTAGATCACTCTGGATCTATACACTTGGTCACACTTTTCCATTATTTGTTGTGTGAGCTCCCTTTGAGCTCTATTCTTTGCATTGGGTTTTCTACACCAACAAGAGAGAGAGATCTTAGATCTGAAGTGCTGAGGACTTCCAAGAACCCATCCCACTGAGGAGAATTGGATACGCCTTCTTGTTTTCCTCCCAGGTGCCCTTAATACAAAAATTCTTTCAAAAATTGTTCTTGTCTTGTCTATTGGTATATGGAGCAAACCCTTATTTTTACTGCTTAATGTCTTTCCATGCATAGATCCGGTTTTTTGCAAAATTTTTTCTTGTTCAACTAACCGTATCCGAAGATATTGCGCCACTTTTGTTGTTAGGGCTATTAGTTATGCGTAGCTAAAGTGGTCCTTTTTCGTACACTTCGACAAAGGATTCATACTAACATATATATATATATATATATATATATATATATATATATATATTCTCCAAATAAAAAACATAAATTTATATTAAGGAAACAAAAGTTACATCACCATATGCACAAAGTGCATTTAGTCTACAGGTCCACAAAAAACATGTGGGAGAAAAAAAGACTAGATGGAAAATATATAAACCTGTCCAAAAGGATCTCAAAATAATATGTTTATCTTGTCATCCACTAACCATGTACGGTTTTGTGTGCCATATTATCCAAATAGTTTTACATTATATAAGCTGCTAATGAGAGCATTAAAACAAAAACAAAACAAAAACAAAATATGAAAAATATAAGAATTTGATATACATTATAAATTAGTAAGAGATTGGTGTTGGGAAATTTTCTCTACTAAATCTAGATTTTCTTTGACCAACAATTCCCCCATATATTTTTTAGTGCCTTCCTTGGACAAAGAATCTTCTTCAAAATTCCTTTCCCTGTAGATGTGATAGAAAGAGATGAAATTAAAAGCTTGTTTTAACTGGAAAATATCTCCAAGTATGGGAAGAAATATTTGGTTGTGACATCTTTAAGTATCATTAAACAAATTTTTAAAATTAAATGATTCCTAAAAAATTTGGAGAGAGAGACAATCATATTCCAAAGATTAACACATAAGAAAATTTTAAAATAATAGTTCTACAAAATTGTTAGAGCCCCTACCTAAACCAAAATTTGACTTTAGATAATGTCGATCATTAATGTATAGAATGAGTGCCCCCTCCCCCACGGCCAAGTATCATCCTAAGTTAAATCTCCATCAAAATAAGACCAGGGGATTTGATGATTGATTTCTTCTTTAGTAACATTATGGGGAACATGGGTAAGATCCTTAGTAGGCAATAGAGCGTAAATAGCTCCAATCTCTGATGCAATGAGATAATGAGAAGATTAAATATCCATGAATGTGACTTTGTTCCTAGAAATCCATACTCCCCAAGAGATAAGTGGAGGAATGTTTCTAAGAACCTCTTCTCGTAATAAATACCACAAATTTTCCAAGCTTCCTTAAAACTTTTGCCTCTCCATTCTATATTTCACCCGAGAATTTGTTTAGTTTTTGACCAAATATTTAGAGAGAAAGGACATAGTAATAACATATGTGAAACTGTCTCTTCTACATTTTTTCACAAAATTCACCAACCAAGACCTTATTTATGTCTCCGTTGCAGGTTATCCCATGTAGGAACTTTATTTTTGAGTAAACCCCATAGAAAAAATCTTGTCTTGGCTAGGCATACAAGCTTTGAAATCGACTTCCACCACCACTATGGATTTATCCTTAGTCTCTCAGTGATTTTGTGATTGTATCCTACTTTTGGAATATATATCCCAAAGGGGGAGTGTGCCCAACATAAAGAGTCCTCCCCGTCTCTTATTCTAATATGTGATCCTTTAAGAGAAATGATATAGTTGGTACATAAACCCATGAAATCCCCTTAAAGTTTCAGTTGGGCCATGCTTTCCATCCTTGAGAAAAAAAGGTAGACCAGTCCTCATCCATAATCTTGTTGAGAAAAATGCATCCTTCTTCATTATGAAAAGTCACAATTTCAGGATAAAGTCTGAAAATTTTAGCGCATCGAATCTATGGATCCAAACTGATGTTGGAGCATATGAACTTCCAAGTCATTTTCAAAAAATTATAATTTTGGAGAAAAACTCCAAAAGGGTTTTCAATATTGTAAAGGAATTATAATTCCTTAATTGCAAATATTCTTAGTTATTTTAATTATCATAGAATAGTTTTAGAAAAAACTATGGATAGGTGATATTTTTTCCGTAAAGCATAAAAAAATTACCTTGAAAATCATGAGGAATAAATCATGAGATCTTTATGGAATAAATCATGAGAGCTTTAGGGAATCAATTGAGTGATTTATGGATGTAGAAAAACTACTTTTCTTCTAACATTTTATTTAATCATTGTAAGCCCACGGGAAAGAGAATCACCAAATGAATGTAGAATCAGGCTAAGATATGGATCATAGAGATTTTGAGTAAATATAGATGCATGTACATACTTTTATTAATGAAATAAAGTTTCATACTTCTTGTGAATGAATTACCTACATGCATGATCATTGGAAAAATTCATGTTTATGTGAAACCTCAAATTAATAATTTTAATCTTTGAATGTGTGTGTTGTTTGAACACAATTGATCTGTTGAATTTTAGTTACATTGAGATTAATAAAATTTGTGCAGAATACTTGATACAAGATAGTCCATCTGTGTGAGAAAACTATAAGGAGAATAAAAAATACTAACAAAATTTATTTAGAGTAGATATGGGTAGAATTCCATTTGAAATTCCAGTTAATATTGATATTGAATTTGGGTAGAACCTATGTAGGTTCCAATTTTTGTAGAAGTATCCATGACTTAGAAGAATTCCGTAGTGGATTATGGATATTGGTGAGTTCAAGGATTCGATAAAAAAGATTGAAATTATTTGGAAACTAGTAAAATTACCACAAGAAAATCATATTTGAAGTTGCGTTTAGAGATCCATGATTTCGTTGAAAGAAGATGATTCTATAGAGGAAGAATCATAAATTGATGATTTTGATTCATTCACAAAGTAATGGATACACTAGAGAGAACCAACACTGTTGTATTGAATGGATGGATGTAGAAGTTAAGCTTGCATGAAAGTTGATTTTTCTTGTATCAAGTGGTATCAGAGCTAGAAATATTTTGGTGGGAAGATCAGAGAATTACAGAGCTTACAAAACTTTTATAGGATCATATTTGGTGAAATATGACAGTTGAAGCTTTAGTGTTTTAATGAATTTGAGCAGGAGATGATATTTGCATGGATTAATCTCTTGGAGAAAGAAAAACAACACTAATTTTTTTTGAGGATACAAAGGATTGTCTACTTTGTAAGGAAGTAGCAACATGTTCTTTGGATGAGGAATAACAATAGAATATATGCAACAATAGAGCCAATAGAGGGATTGAATACATAAAAAAAAGTATGCATGATCGAATGAGATTGATAAAAGAGGTAAATTTGTATTATGTTTTCAAATAATTTGTGAGGTGAATTTTTTATAACAAGTAGCAGCGATAAGGACGATTACAATAAAAGGAATATAACCAAGAAAATAGTAAGCTCTTGAAGAATTGTGGAAAAGAACCTTTGCAAGTTCCAACTGAGGTTGGAAGGATGAGGATAGGTGGATGGCCTCAGAAGAAGTGAATATCTGAAAAAAATCATAAAAGGAGCAGAGAAGCTCAAGAGGTTCTAGAGGAGAGAACCAAGGATACCAAAAGGTTGGGCTCAAATCTTGGTGAGGAAATGTAATAGGATAAGGAGTAACTTGTTATTGCAGAGGCTTGGGTAATTCTACAAGTGGATCGAGAAGTTGTTGAGATAAAGGTACAATTTCATGTACTAATGGAACTACTACAAGAAGGCAAGGAAGAAAAAAGGTGCGGATAGATTTTGTAGAAGAAAGTAAAGTGGCACAAGTTGTAGGTGAAGTTGAAGCACAAGCTACATGCTTATTTAAGGAGAGAACTCAGGATAGTAGAGATGAAAGTTGACTATTGTGAACCTGAAAAAGGAATTATCCTTGGTGAAGACGAGGATGAAGAAGCTGATGAGATCAAAGGATTTCATGATTTTAAAACTAATGGAATGTTTATGAATGCATGTCATGCATGTGTAGATGACGGATATTTGTCTCATGAAGGAAATGCTAAATAAATTCCAATTAATGGAATTTTCAATGAAATTCCTACACCAGAGCAATGAGACATCCTTGGAGAGGACGATGAAGAGAATGAGAGACTCAATGCAAGTCTCATGAACTATTTGATAAGTTCAATTCAACATGAGAAGTTGATGTATGAGGCATCAAATAAGGCCACAAAACCTTATGATTCTAAAGCTAATGAAGTGTGCAAAGTTTGCGGGTTTCATAGATAAGGAAGAAAGACAGTCATCTAAAGTTGTCATGAAGATTAATAAAGACGTTAGAAATATGATTTTCAAAATAATAACTGAAGAAAAGAATAAGAAAACTTCTACCATGGGATATGAAGCATAATTTTCTATAAAAGACAATCAAAGTGAAGACTGTGTATAATTCATAAATTAAATTGCTAGTAAGCGGTTACAAGGATTAGTTGGTGTAGATAATAAGGAAAATTTGAATAGTGGAGATATTCAAAGGAAATATAAGAAAAAAAATTTACATGCAATGCTTGAGAGACATGAAGTAGAAGTAGAGTTGTTGGAAAATTTTCTGAGTGGCACTGAGCCCAAAGAAGATATTACAGCCAAAGATGAAACATGTTCACAAGTGCCTAGCAATGAAAGGATGCTTACAAAATCTAAAGCACCAGAGGTAAATTTTAATTTTAAAATTTATTATGAGGTTTCACGAAGTGTTATGAACATGAAAATGTAATTAAAGATATAGAATCTGGACTATTTCCTAAAGATAAAATTGGGCCTCAAGTACAACATTCAAAACAAATGTTTAGATATTTTGTGGAAGAGATGAAAGTTTTAGAGAAAAAGTTGGAAATTGATATAGGAAATGAGGGTTACATAGAGTCTGCAAACTCAACTGATTTTGAGGAAAAACTCAAAGTTCCATATAATAGTGGCATGCATGAAAATAAAATGAAACAATTGGTGAGCAACAAAAACAACACATTTCATCTAGAAGACAACAATATTTATTTTGTAATACAACAAGGAAGAATAAATTCAATTGCCTAAAACATATGTGGAAAGATGTATGCTAGGGAGGAGGAGCAAGGTAAGAATTGTAAAATTATTATGAAAAAGTTGAGAGAAGAAAACAATGAATTTCAATTGAAATCTAGATTGGATGTTGAAATAGATAGGTTGCATAAACTTATTATGAAAGTGCCAAAGAAAGTGCACACCAATGTAATAAAGGAAGTTAGCAGTAGGAGAAAAATGAATGTACAAGAGTGCATATGTAAGGTTAATGGAAAGCTGCAAAAAAAAGTTTGGAAGCCTGGGAATAGGAACGTAACAACGACATAAGAAATTGAACAGGAGCATAAAGAAACATATGATCAAATACAGTGCAAATTTTTTGATCCAAGAGGATTGGTTCATCAAAGGCTTATGACTAGGAGGTCATAAATTTTCTACCTTGGGATTTTGATGTAGGAGCATCTGAACTTCCGAGTCATTTTCGAAAAATCAAGTATTTTTTAAGAAAATATCCAAAGGGGTTTCAATATTAGAAAGGAATTATAATTACTTAATTGTAAATATTCTTAGTTATTTTAATTATTATAGAATAACTTTAGAAAAATTTATGAATAGGTGATATTTTTTCCATAAGGAAAAAGCTACTTTACCTTGAAAAGCATGATATATTTAGGGAATAAATCATGAGATATTTATGGAATAAATCATGAGAGCTTTCAGGAATAAATTAAGGAGTGATCTATGGATGTAGAAAATTCTACTTTTTTTCTAACTTTGTATTTAGTCATTGTAATGCTACGACAAGATAATGGCCAAATGAATGTAGAATCGGGCCAAGAGATGAATGAGAGATTTTTTGAGTAAATATAGATGCATGTATAGACATTGATTAATGAAATTAAATTTCATACTTTCTGTGAATGAATTATCTACTTGCATGATCGTTGGAAGAATTCATGTCTATGTGAAATATGGAATTAATATTAATTTCAATCTTTGAATGGGTGTGTTGTTTGAACACAATTAATCTAGTGAATTTTAGCTATATTGAGATTAATAAAATTTGTGCATAATCCCTAAAATAATATAATACATCTATGTGAGAAACTATAGGAGAATAAATGAGATTGATAAAACGTGTTTAGAGTAGAGCTGGGTGGAATTCCATTTGGAATTCCAATTAAGATTGATATTGAATTTAGGTAGAACTTATATAGGTTACAAATTTTGTAGAAATATCCAGGAATTAGAAGAATCTGATAATGGATTATGGATATTGGTGAGTTCAATGATTTTATATCAAACATTGAAATTATTTTGAAACCGATCAAATTACTACAGGAAAAGCATATTTGAAGCTACATTTGGAGATTTATGATTTGGTTGAAACAAGATGATTCTATAGAGGAAGAATCATCAATTGGTTTTTTTTCATTGAAACATAGAGTAAAGGATGTGCCAAAGAGAAGAACAATTTTGGATTGAATGGGTGGATGTATAAGTTGAGCTTGTAGGAAAAGTCAAATTTTCATGTATCACAAACCCACTCTATTTTTTTCCCCATTACCAACCTTCTAGGAAAGGTTGTCACCAAACACATCGAATGAATCGATTACAACTTTCCAAATGACTGAGGAATTCAAGAACCTTTTGTTCAACCTTCTAATCCAATCATCTATTGATAGGGGAAACATGTATTTCCTCAAAACCACTGATGTTTAGAGGTTCTTTGTTGAAAGGATCCTCCAACTGACCTTTGTCGAGAAATATTTAGCAAAAGTAGGAAATTCCTTAAGGCCCCAACCTCCCCATGCATTAGATAAAGAGATATTATCTTAGGCCATCCATGGGAGAAAAAAATCATCTTTGGACACAACCCACAGGAACCTCCCACAAAGTTTTCTTAAAGAAACTAAATTTCCTTTTGCAACACATGTGAGAGATACCCAAAAAATGGGGATAGCTCTGAGGACAAATTTAATAAATATTAATCTTCCACCTCTTGAAAGACATCTGAAGCTCCAATACATAAGCCTTTTCTCTGCTTTTTGGAGTAACCAAAACCAATCTTGCTTCCTATATGAATTTGGATTTAAGTAGAAGCCCAAGTATTTGTGGTTGTCCTAAAAATATTTTACAACAAAAGGAAAGAAGGTTTGGGCCCTTCTCATCTATCCATGAGATAAACCTTCAAAATATAGTGTGGATTTCTGGACATTTATAATCATGTCTGTATCTTCTGAAAAAGGTCAAGAGAATCCTTAATAGACTCCAAATCCTATCTCGAACCATTACAAAATATTATGATATCATCCACAAAAATCAGATGTGTGAAAGAAATATTTATCACCAATTCAATACCATATAGATCACCCTGATGCTTAGCTGCCAACAATAATATGCTTTGTTCTTCTGCTGCTAAGAGAAATAACAACGGAGACAAGGGACATCTTTACCTCAAACCTCTCAGGAACGAAAATATGGGACACAAATCCATTAATTAGAACAACAAAGTATACATTAGTCATACAACCCATAACCTAGTTAATAAAAGGTATCTTGCAAATTTTTATATTGTGCAACCCTTCTTGAGCGACCCAAATAGCCTCATGAATTTTATGACCCTCCAAAAAACCAAACTGCACTTTAGACACATACCTTGACAAAGTATTCCAAAAATGCATTGAGATAATATTTTATATGATTTTGTGAATGTAGTTACACAAATATATAGGCTTGTAATTATCAAAATATTGAGGATCACTGACCTTCAAAATTATATATAAAGGTGGAGTTGAAGGAATCATATATTCTCCTGTTTAGATGAGAGTCCTCAATAAGACACAAAATTTCATCCCCAATTAAATCAAAAAGGCACAGATGAAACTCCCCAATCCAATCATCTAGTCCCAGAATTTTATCCTTATATATTCCTTTGAGAATCACCTCCATATCACCTTTCAATATAGGCTCCATTAAATTATGTTTGTCTTCCTCATCCACAAATCTCAAAAATAAATGAGCAATACAAACTATTTTAGTAATGTAGGCTTCCTCTGGAGCCTTAAATAAATTTTGGAAATAATCCTTCCCCAAGGACACAATATCATCAACCTCCAGTGTTCTTAATTTTCATCCAAGAGCTTCCTCTTGGGGGCTTGCAATTGCATGATTCTCTTCCTAGTTTTCACATAATCATAACCACCTGTCTTGGGCAGTTCTAGACATTCCAATTCTTCTTCGACAGATTTAAGTTCCACCTCATATCTAACCTTCTTCTGAGCATCCTATTGGATGGATGTTTTCTTCACCTCATTCAGGCTATTCGTAAAAATTTAAGCAATGTATACCCCTGAATCCAAATTGAAAGGAGACCATGAATCCTTAACCAATTTCACATAGCTTTATTCATTCAGCCAAGAGGGATTAAATTTAAAAGGGATACTTGGCTTCTTGTTTCCTCCTTTTACATCCAATAGAACCAGATCATGATATAATCTCCACCATTTCCAATCCATTGACGAAAAAGGGAGAAATTACCAATAAAATTATTTTCCATTAAAAATATGTCAAGACACTTGGCCACCAACGCATTCCTAGTTCACATTTTCCTCCAAGTTGGATTGGTTTTGATGGGATTCACTTTGATAAGGTGACACTCAACCAATTTCCTAGTGAAGAAATTTTCTAAAGGATTCAGGAGGAATTGAGGTCCCCTGACTTCTGAAGCCACAAAAGATAAATTTAGATCACCCACAACAATGATATTAGTCTTTCTTCATGAAAAAATTGACTAATAGATTGTTCCATAAATTATTTTAGTCACGGCAGGGTCCATAAATATTAACAACAATAAATTCTATGTGGAATTTTGTATAATAAATGTGTGCTTCAAGGACCATCTCAAATCCCCAGGAACTAAGATCCTTAATGGATCCCAGGTTAAGACCCATGGCCAAACCCCCCAAGTGTCCTCTCGCAACTATCGAGGAAAAAACCCATATGGGGAACATATTAATAAAATATTCAGTGATAAAATCTCTTGGACCTAATGTTTTCTAAAGTAGTATAATATCTAGACAAGAGGGTAATACCAATATTCTTAGAGCTAGTTTTTTTCCAGGGGCTAGCTAATCCCCTGCAATTGAAAGAGATGGATAACATTGGGAAATTATAACAGGGGCCTTCACTAATATAAGCACCCCATATAGGGATTTATGTTTTCCTTAAAAAATGTCTAAACAAGCCTTTAGCCAAGCCTTTTAGAGTTGGGATTTTCTTCCTAAAGATTTAGAAGGGCTAAGGATGGATTGAAGAGAATCGAGACCCCCCAACCTAGTAGAGGGTTTCCCTTTGGGAGGTTTGGTCCAAAACAAGCCTTTAGTTGAGCCTTTGAGAGTTGGTATTTTCTTCCTAAATATTTAGAAGGGCTAAGGATGGATTAAAGAGAACCAAGACCCCCCAAACCATTAGAGGGTTTCCCTTTGGGAGTTTTTGGGTCAACTTAAACCATAGGAGGGATTAAGTTGACCAAAACCGAGGGAGGAGAAATGGAAAGTGTATGGGAAATGATCATTGTAGTGTTTTCATGGACCCCAAAAAGAGATCCCATATGGGAAGAGATGTAAGAAAAAAACAAGGCTTGGAAGGACTAGGCTCTGAAAGAAAATAAGAAGAAAAAATCGAATGAGATACAGATAAAGAGGGGGAAAACAAAAGCACCCATGAGATAAAGAGACTAGCCATGGATGATGTTGAATTCTCTATCATCTGGATGGTTCTACCACTTGACTTCCACCCTCGAGCCCTCAGTCGCCTTTGCCTCGTAATCCCTAAGAATTTCCTTTGAAGAATATCCCTTTATGTCATCTCCTTCTCATATTTTATCTCATATATTTATTCTGACCATCATCAAACTAAATTTTCCATTATCCTTTGATCGTCTCTTCCCACTAGTACCCAAGGTATAGTCCCAAACTAAGTGGTCCTGTCTATGGCGCCGATGAAAACGGAAGGGTGAATCCTTAGAGTCTATTTGTTGGATAAAGTTTAGAAAACTAAGCATGAATTTTAAATCCGAAAAAAGAATATCACAAGGATCCCAACTGACTAGGATCCTAGGGATTTTCCTAAGTTGTGATGTCTTGTAAGACATATATGTTTCCAAGAATTCCCCCATCTTGTTTCCTATTGCACAAAAAACATCCAAAGTCCACGGCTGAGGGGGGATCCCAAGAATATTAACCCACACAAGAACCTCCTCCAATAATTCACATTACACATCTAATATAGAACTCCAACACTTCAAAATTATCGAGGATGAGTTGATACATCGTTTCCTATCTAGAACCCAAAACACTCCTTTTGATGACTCAAATGGAAGCATAAACCATCCCCAGAAAAACATAATAATTTCACCCTTCTTTGTTGGTGGGTTCCCCCATGTCTTATTAATATATTCACCATTCTTTTCTAGTGACTTACCCCATTTCTTATTAATATATTCACATATTACCTATACTTCAAGAGATCTTCCTGTCGCCCTACCAACCAGAACATGCTCCAAAACTTCCATCACTGAATCAAACTGTATGTCCTCACTAAGCAATAAATTACTATGCTCTACACTTGGATGGATAAACTTCCTTTTCTTCCTTTTCACTCCTATTTTTAGCACCTTCCCATCTTCAGTTCTAGTAGGATTATCAACCAACCATCGTAGGGGATCATCCTCTTACTGATTCACTTCTAGGATTTCAGAGCCCTTGTTAAATCTGACCTACTTTACACCCAAACCTCACCATTTAAAGATATACCACCTAGAAAATCTAGCCCAACTCCTTGATAAAGTGGTCTGACGAAGGAACTACCCACAACCAATCCTTTCTATGCACATCCACCTAGGATTTTAACCACAAGCACCTCAAGGGGAAACCCTATGCACTGACTTCCTTACCTCCTTCTTGTGACACCTCAAAAAGATCAGTATTTAGGGTTCATTGCTCCATGAAATAACCATCCCTAATTTCCACATAAAATCCTCCATCAATCGTGTCTGCTGAAAAAAATGACTTAGGACCATGAAGATATACCGTAACCAAAACACTTTGGGATGAAACCTATTTCAAACGGAAACCCTCACAATGATTTAAAAAATAAATACCAACCAACATAACACATGTAGATGAAGTAGAGTTAAAAATATTTAAAATTACTGCCCCACTACTTCGAATAATATTTTCGAGCCCTCCCGATCACTGAAACCACAAATCTTTCAGCTTAAGAGTGTCTGAGATCTTTGGAGAAGGATTCTTCCAATAATCCAGGAACAGAAACTCCGACTTTCCTGTACCCAAAATCCAACCAATTTTTTCCACATTTTGAGCCTCCTCCACACCCCGACAACCCAAAAACATTGAGTCCACCCGTTTCCCATCCGACAGACCAGAAAACCAAACCGGAACTGACGATGTTGATGTGTCATTCAAATTTGTGGGCTATGAGATAGCTGGAAAATGGACCTTTTTCAAACTTTTTTGAGTGGGTTCGAGGCCCTATACAACTAAAATATCCTATGGATTAGGGTCTAAATCCACTTGGCTGTCCATTTTTGTAGCAATAAATACGCTCTAAAACGCTAATTAAACCTCACTTACCTTGAAGATAATCTCCCTTCGTTACCATGAACCACATCCACATAAGGAAAAATGAAAAAGGAAAAAAATATCCTCATCATTTATTTTTCAAAAGGAACTCATTGATTATTGAATATGTAAGTTGTACAAAATGATGTATTTCAATCTAAAAACATAGTACCTCATGTGAAATCCTCAAGATAATGAGTTGAAAATATTTCTAATCCAAATTAGAAATAAAAGACACCTGATCACACATGCCAAAAGGAAACGAGTTAGTTATAACTTGATCATACATGTCAAAAGGAAACAAGTTAGTTATAACTTAATCATACATTCGAGAACAAAATGAATTAAATGAAAAATCATCATGAGGATACTATTAGTCATTCAATTGAAGCAAGGATTATAATTAAGGTTTGCTAAGATATAATTTTTAGCGTTTTAACTTTGTTAATGAAAAAATTAAAATTAAACGATATACATTTATTTCTTTATGATCACTATTTTTATAACAATAATCATACTCCTTTTAAATTATTTTTTTTCCAAATACATTCAAACTATCATTACTCTTTACCCCCATCTTTTCAACCATACATGATTATTACCCTAGTTTTTATAGTCATACTTAAAAAAAAATTGCATGCATGATCATTAATCCAATACAAGAGTAATTATACCACTATAAACATGAAGATATTCATAATTTATATTATCTTATCATATCATATCTTTATATGCTACCTCCCAAAATACTTAACATGAAAATATGCTAAAATAAAAAATTTCTCCATCCTAAGTGTCAAGACATTCTCCAAGGAGTAGGGTGGCTTAAATTCTTTTCAAAATTTCAAGGCTATAACGTTGAGGTTACAAGGTCCTATGCCCAAACATTTGATGGATAATGTGCTTAGGTGGGAAGTTATACATTACACATTTTAAAAAATTCATTTTCATAAGTTATTGGGATACGTCAAAAAGGAGAAAACTGATCTAAAAACAAGGCAATTAAAGAAAACATTAGGACACCTTTTCTTAATAGATGAAGGTAAAGACCCATTTCGGAAATTGGAGCTCCAAGAATTTGGTTGAAGGATCCTTGGAAATATTTAGACTTCCTTATTCAAAAATACATTACATGTGAGGGGAATTATATTCTCATGTTTATTTATCATATAACATTCTATTGCATTTAAAAGATGAAAAACCTATCAATATGCCCTATTACTTGCTAAAAATATTGACAAAGAGGACTAAAGCCATTTAGAAACAGACTAAGAATGAAAACAAGAGTCTTTACCCTCTATTTTTGGTAAACATTATAATAGTTTATGAGCTACATATGAGTACTACATCTTGGGAACATTTTCTCTTTGAAAATGAGTTCTGAAAGACATTGTTAAAGAGAATACATAGGGAAATTCCGAGGAAGAAATACAAGAAAATTATCCACATCCAGAGGAACCAAGGAGGGTAGAAAGAAAATAAAAACTAGAGGAGAAACAATTACATATTAAAAGGAGATTCGACAGAAATATGACTAAGAATCTTGGTAAAAGTAATGAATAATGCAGTCAATAAGAGAAACATTAGTTTACAAAAATAGAAAAAAGACTAAGAATTGATTTATATACTCAAGCCACATCAACATTTTAGGTTGATAAACATTATAATGTCTTATATTATTATACAGAGGCTATGGAAAACGATAAAAAAAGAAACACCTTTCATTGTGTTGAAAATTCTGTAAGAAAAATCTAAATTTGATTTTGCCTTGGTTAAATTTAGAAAATTCGAATTTCCACATCAATAGACAACTTAGATGATGTTAACTTGAGTGACATGGATTGTGTCACCCATTTTACTTAGTAAATTTGAGTTGGAGGAGTTAGAGTTTAGTTTAGCATGTGTGATTTCTAATTCGTAACAATCAAGGTTAGTTATCTAAGGTTGTTTTTATATAAACTAGTTCCAACTGTTGGAAGAACTAGTGGAGGTTCGAGTTGTAGAGTGGGACTTCAATCAAACTCAGTGATCATCTAGTTAACTGATCAATCAACCCAAAGCATCTTGTTCATGTAGAGAATTTGAGTTACCCATTTGAGATGGATATTCCAAGGCAATGTAACATCAATTGTAGACGAGTTCTGAGTGTACATGTGTTTCATGCAGTCAGAGGAAGAACCTAGAGGAATTTCACAATTAAATTGATGGAATTTCCTTGGAAATTAAGGCTAATTCCACTAGGAACAACACAAGGAAATGGGAGCTCAAGCCAAGTTATAAATTGACTAAGTCTGGGTTAGATGCTTTCAGTGAGTAGTGAGATAGATCGAGCACTTGCAGGGTGAGCTCAGTTGAGAAAAGAAATTGTAATCCATATATATTATTATAATTAATGCAAGAGCCATTGGGGTTTTTATAATATTTATTTACTAAGATAAAAATATTTGTTGCATGTGTGATATTTCTTATTGCATGTCTTAAATTTTTTCTCTATATCGTGAAATAATATATGCATAATAGTAGAGTAGGTTTGTGTCTCGTGATTTTGATTAAAACTTCATGAGATGTTGCAAATCTACAACATAATTTATACATGGTATCAAAGAAGGTTAAAAAAATGTTGTGATGAACTTGGCGGAGTTGGGGTCAATGTCCCTGAAGTAGACTTGGTAAGCCTAGCCCTTCTGGGCCTTCCCAAGAGCTGACACGATTATCAAGATTCGGTGAATGGGAGGGAGAAACTACCAAATTTGGAGCGTTCATGGTCTGATTTGGTACAGGAGGAAATAAGGCAGAATACCAGAGACGAGATTTCATCCAAGGGTGAGGATTAAGAGAAATTTGCATTGTCTAGAAAGGAAAATAAGGGAAAAGATAATAAATCTCAATCCAAACCAGAATATAGTCAATGGGGAAAGAAGAAATATTTTTCAAAAATTAAATGCTTCCATTTTCATGATTTCGGGCATTATGCCACGAAATGTAGACACAAGAAGACAAGAAATAATACCTCGAAAGGAGCAGAAGGTGAAGCCTTAGCTTGAAATTTTGAGCTTGAATTTATTTTCATTTCATGCATGGCTGACATAGTGATGGGGAGTGTGTGGTACTTGGATTCAGGTGCCTCATTCCATATGACCGAGAAAAAATACTTTTTCAATGACTTGGAAGAAAAGGAATTGCAGATGCACATATATATGGGGGATGACGAAAGGTACAACACGATTGGGGTCTGTACAGTCACCTTTTAGAGGGAGTTAGGCTCCCCCCTCAAGCTCAAGGATGTCATGTTCGTGTTGGGACTAAAGAAAATATATCCTCTATTGCAGTTTTGGAAGACTGTGGATATGATGTGATCTTCAGCAAAGGAAAGGAATTCCTGAGACATGGCCATGGTACAAGTGAAGAATATCAAAGCTTGTGTGAAGAACCTCTACAAGCTAGATGTATAGGACTGTGTTATATTAAGCACAAAGGTAGAGAAGGTGCAGAGCAGCGATGTCAGTGAAATTTGGCATAGAATACTTGCCCATTTATGTCATGGATATTTGAATGTCATGCAACATATAACTGCAGGCCTCCCTAAAGGGGCACTTGAGAAGAAATACATGTGCAAATGATGTACTTTGGGTAAGTACACAAAATTCACTTTCCATGAGCGGGATAGCAAGGCACATGCAGTCCTAGAAATAATCCACTCTAATGTATGTCTACCTTTATCTACATCCTCCACTTCCAAGCACAAGTATTTTTTCATTTTCATTGATGACTATTCACGGAAGTGCTTGATCTTCTTCATGTGGGTGAAGGAGGAGACTTTCTCCAAGTTTACAGAGTTCAAAGCACTGGTGGAGAAAGAAACGGGCAAGAAGGTGAAGGCTCTTAGGAGTTAGAATGGAGGTGAGTACGTGTCTAATGAGTTTAAAAAATTTGTGAAAAGGAAGGCATTCAACGAGATTTGATAGCACCCCATAACCCACAAAATAATGGGGTGGACGAGAGAAATAACCACAACATTGTGGGAGAAGCAAGGGCAATGTTGCATGACCTGGGCCTACCTCTACACTTGTGGGATGAAGCATGCAACACAATGGTCTATTTACGGAAACGAAGTCCAGATTAGATTTCAGACATGATTACACCAGAGGAGGATCTCTTGGGGAGGAAGCAAAATTTCTCACACTTCAGGATCTTTGGAGACTTTTTCTACTGTCATGTCTTCAAATATATCAAGAAGAAGCTAGAGTTGACAAAAAAATTGGGGTTATTTGTGGGTTACACAAAATCTCCCCACAAATACCGTGTGTACCTATCATCCCTCAAAATGAAATTGGTGTGAAGGGATGTGAAATTTAATGAGGAGAAATCCATGCGGTGCTCTCTTGAGAGGGAGCTTTAGATTTCACTAGCAGAAGATATTTTAGCTCCAAAGGAGGAACCTCAAGAAGTTGAGGAACAAAGGGTGGAGAAAACCACTCAAGAAGAACCATCCAGAGAGGGAAGAAAAATGACCTGGGAAGCTAAGACACTTATGCATGATGGGAGGGAGAATGTGGATGCTCCTTCAAATCAGCACAGCTAAAGAAGGTCACCATATCAATACATTGGCTACATGGCTCTGATGACACAAATGGTTGAGATTGAGCCATCATATTTTGAGGAAGTAGTAGATAAACTTGTATGGGTTGATGAAATGGTGGAGGAGTATGAATCCATTGCAAAGAATAGTGTTTGGGAAGTTGTGCCAAGACCAATAGATAAATCAATGATTGGGTCGCGATGGACCTTCAAGGTAAAGCATGCATCAGACGAAAGCATAAAAAATTACAAGGCTAGATTTGTGGCCAATGGGTACTCTCAGGTTGAAGAGATAAACTATGAGAAGACCTTTGCTCCTGTAGAAAGGTACTCATCCATCATTTCAATCCTTTCTTTGGCTAGACATATGGGGTGGAAGATCCACCAAATGGATGTGAAAATGACATTCCTCAATGGAGTTATGGAGGAGGAGGTGTATATCAAGAAACCAGAAGGCTTTGAGACTTTTGACAAGAGTCTCATGTGTGCAGGCCAAAGTGAGCATTGTATGGTGGCAAACAAGCACCCCATGCTTGGTACACCAATATCAATAGCTATCTCACCGCTTTTTGCTTCACCAAAAGTGAAGTGGATGCAAACCCCCATCACATTTTGGTAGAAGGTAAATTGTTGATTATTATCTTATATGTTGTTGTAGTAAATTTAAATAGAGGAACAAGATGCTAATATTTTGACAAAGGCCTTATCAAGAGGAAAATTTGAGTTCCACAAGTGTAGGATAGGGTTGGTTGATAATCTCTTTCTTACTGGGAGGAAGTGTTGAAAATGTAGTAAGAAAATTCTCAATTTGATTTTTTTTAGATTAAATTGGGAAAATTTGAATTTCCACATTCGCAGAAAACTTGGATGATGTTAACTTGAGTGACATGGCTTGTGTCACCTAGTTTACTCAGTAAATTCAAGTTGGAGGAGTTAGAGTTTAGTTTAGCATGTGTGATTGCTAATTTCTAGCAATCAAGGTCAATTATCTGAGGTTGTTTTCAATTAAACTAGTTCCAACTGTTGAAAGAACTACTACATGGTCAAGTTGTGCAGTGGCACTTCATTCAAAATTAGTGATCATCTAGTTAATTGATCAATTAGCCCAAAATAGCTAGTGCATGTAGAGAATTCAATTTACCCACTTGAGATGGATATTCCAAGGCAGTGTGACATTAGTTGTAGACTAGTTCTGAGTGTACAAATATTGCATGCAGTCAAAGGAAGGACCTAGAGGAATTACACAATTCAATTGAGGGAATTTCCTTGGAAATTAAGGCTAATTCCACAAGGAAAAATGCAAGGAAATAGGATTCAAGCCAAGGGGGAAATTCACTAAGTCTGGGTCAAAGGCCTTAAGTTTGCAATGAGATAGTTTGAGCAGTTGCAGGGTGAGCTTAGTTGAGTAAAGAAATTGTAATCCATCTCTATTCTTCTTATTAATGAAAGATACATTGGGGTTTTTAATATATTACTTTCCTATATAAAAATTCTTGTTGCATGTGTATTATTTCTTATTGCGTGTCTGAAATTTTTTCTCTATATCATGAAATAATATCTGCAAAATAGTAGAGTAGGTTTGTGTCTTGTGATTTTGATTAAAACATCATGAGAAATTGCAAATGTAAAACATAATTTATACACACTACTACAAATAATAGAATAGTATCACCAAAGGAGGATAGGGTATTCTCTACCTTCACTACTATTCAAAAAGACACCTCCATGGCTTCTCAAAAGATTGAATAGGTAACATCCCCTCCTAGGTTGTTTGATTTAGATATGAGTAGGAAAAAGAAAATATTAGCACACTAAAGAAAGAGATTGATAAAATGAAAGTATTGGACAGGTATATTAAAATAGATAATGAAACTCTCAAAATACATAGCATTAAGATAATAAAATGAAATGATAATTTCAAAGAGGAAAATGAAATTTTGAAGAAAGAAAATGCACAATGACTAAACACGCATATAAATGGTACAAAGAAAAATAGACATTGAAACTAAAGAATCAAAACCTTAATGTGTTGATGCAAAGGCCAAGAAACCCAATTCAAAGAGGATACACATCCAATGTCCATGTTTTGTTGTGGTCACTAGGGGCCATTTCAATAATAGATAGAGTGTACAAAATTTTGACAAATTTTGAGTATAAATTTCATAAGAACATGAAATGAATTCTCCTTGAGGGAAATGTTCGCACTTGATTTTTTCATGTAGAGAACAATCAAACCTTTGCATTTTTAGCCTTGTTTACTCTTGTTTTATCCACCTTTACACATTTTGACTGCTTTTGACTGCAAAAAAGACAAACATGTTGGAATATATGACATTCCTTGGAAGGTAATAATGTCTTTGTATTATGTCGGAAGTTGAATTTTTTCTTATGTAAAAGAGTAACACATTATATCTCATGTTCATTATGGCATAGTATACTCTTGTACCCATTTATTATATAAAGAGGTGTTATTTTGGAGAATTATATTATCCCACATTATGTGAGAGTAATTCCTTCACATCTTTGGGTATATAATAGGGTCAAGGGAGCCTTTTTGAAATCTATCACATCTCATCTTGTGCTCATACTGTCATTTGTATTGGGTTATTTGTAGTTTCTCTCTTTGTAAGTTTGCAAGATATTTATGGAGATAATAGAAGACAACCTTCCCATGGACGTAACCCAATTGGGTGAACCACGTATATTTGTTGTATTCTTTTTCCTTATTCTCTTTCTATTCTTATTTATATGTTGATATGTTGTTGGTTTCTTAGATAGATAGCTAGTTTAGTAGATCTAATATTCTCACATGGTATCAGAGCCATGGTTACTATGATCTAACATCTTCTTTGAATTTAACCATCAACGTGTATCTTCATTTTTTATTATCTGGGCACTCATTTTTTTGTAGTTTTGCTTTCTATCTGGTAGCCATTAGGCTTCTCTTCAGATTTGGGCATGATTCTACATATTTGATATTTTTTTCTCATAACCCTAACTTTGTTGTGTAGTTTTTTTGCATATTTTTTTTCAAGGGGCTCTTGATTGTTTTTCTATAAGATCTATATGGTTTTTGGATTTTCAAGGGGTTCTTGATTTTTTTTTTCTATAAGATCTATATGTTTTTTTAATCCTCCTCAAGGAGATCTATCTTCCGATTATAATATTCAGTTGCGGCAGTTTTTGTGTACAGGGTGGAAGATTAACAGACTGAGGGTTCAGATCAGAATTTCGGCCACAAAGGTGGATGCAAAGTGGTTGCGTCATTTTCTGAAAACTGGTTATAATAAGCATTTGGATCATTATTGAGTGTTTTTTATTTTTCCACCTATTTTTTTTTGTCCCATATGTTACCTTTTGTGCAGAATTTCCACGAAAAGAGTAGATATTTGGGTTCCTCTCACCGAGCTACCCAATTTCAAAAAAAACAATCAACTCAAATAGAGTCCCGGAAGCAAAGTTATCGCTGATTTAAGATTGGTATTTTTTTTGGGTTTTTTGGTGACGTCAAACGAACTGCATAAATTTACAGTTTTCTGTCCACTTTTTCTCTTGTCATTTCTTACATTTGGGTTTATATTTATTGTCAAATTTCTATCACTATGACTTCAGAAGTAGCTCATGTTCCTGAAATTATCGACTCTAACTATATTGCATGGAAAAGAAATATGATTGATGTTCTTAGGGGTAAGAATCTATGGAGGTTGGTTAATGATGAACACAAGAAACCTAGAGATGCTCAAGCCTTGAATAAATGGGAAGAAAATTTTGATCAAGCAAGAGGGCTCATTGGTCAAGCGGTTTCAGATAGTCTTCAGGTAAGTATTGAGGCAAAAGACACCCCGATTGAGGTACGGGAAATTCTTGCTTCTTTATTTGATAAATCTGATGATTTTTATGCTTATTACCTTGAAAAGAAGATTCATGAGCTAGATCCTACTAATTTTGATAGAGTATAATTATATCTTTCTGAATTGAAAACCTTAAATGAAAAGTTAAATAATTGTGGTAAATATTACAAGAAGACAAACACTGCTCTTATCATTCTTGTAGAATAAAAATTTGCATCTTGTTTTGACATGTTCATCCAAACTAGGAATAGGGCTCTTGAATTGTCTCAAAGTACCACGAAACCTACTTTTGATTATTTCTGTAAAGCATTGATAAATGAGCAAGAAAGGTTGATTTCTTCAGGAAAAGTCTCACCTAATAAAGCTCTTATGGCACATAATAAAAATCCTAAGAAAATTTTTAATAATGCCAAAGGTTCTTGTTCACACACTTCTAATCATACTAATAATAATGTTCATGCTTCTCATGCACATCATGAAACTATTAAGAAGAAAAAAAATTATGATCCTTGTAAGCATTGTAGTAAAACTAACCATCCTGAAAAGAATTGGTTTAAAGCAAAACATTTAATGACTAAAGCAAACAAGAAAAATTCTAATGAATCTCAAGTATCTTTATGTGCATCTATTCTTTCATCTAATAATTATTCTTCTAAATGGATAATGGATTCTGGTGCTTCTAAACATATGATTGGTAATGCTTCTTTATATATATCTTATGACACTAATAAGCACTCATCTCATAAATTTTCTATTGCTGATGGTAAACAACTTTCCGTAATTGATTATGTTAATATTAATGTTGATAATGGTCAATTGGAAGATGTTTTTCATGTTCAAAACATGCCCATCAACTTACTTTCTATTTATCGTGCATGTCAGAAAGGTTTTAAATTTGAAGCTTGGCCCGATAAATATGTTCTTAAAGATATCAACAAAAATTACAAAGTAGTTTCTTCTGGCCCTGTTGATCATACTGTTGGTTTATATAAATTTGCAGGTTTTATTCAACTAAGAGACGACCCTTTTATTCCTATGTTGCTCATGCTGATGAACTAAGTAAATTATGGCATGACATATTGGGTCACTTTAATTAGGGTAATATGAAAATACTAACTAAAATGGTTCATGGTTTGCCTAATATTTCTTCTATTGCTAGTGTTTGTGAAGGATGTGTTCTTGGTAAACATCATAGAGAACAAAGGTAAATCCTGGCTTGCTAAAGAACCTTTGCAATTAATTCATAGTGATATTTATGGTCCTCTTGAAGTTCCTTCAATATCTCTTGCAATTTATTTTCTTACCTTTATTGTTGACTTTAGTAGAAAATATTGGGTTTATTTTTTGAAAAATAAAAGTGAAACATTTGTAAAATTTCAAAAATTTAAATCCATGGTTGAAAATGCATCTGGTAAGAGTATTAAAACTTTGTGATCTGATAATGGGGGGAAATTTGCTAAGAAAGAATTTGATGCGTATTTATCTAAATATGGAATTCAACATCAAAAGATTGTTCCTTACACACCTCAACAAAATGGTATTGTTGAAAGGAAAAACAAAACTTTAGTTGAAATGGCTAGGTGTATGCTTTATTATAAAGGACTGCATAAGAAATTTTGGGTTGAAGCCATATGTTGTGCTAATTTTATTTTAAATAGAGTTCCTACTAAATTTTTAACCATGTTACCCCTAAGGAAAAATGGAATGGATGTAAATTGGATATTAGTAATTGTAAGGTGTTTGGTTGTGAATGTTGGGCTCATATTCCTAATGAAAAATGGAAAAAGTTAGAGACCAAATCTCACAAGTGTATCTTCATTGGTTATGATGAGAATTCCAAGGCTTACAGGTTGTTTGATCCTTCTAATCCAAGTTTCATAATCAAAAGGGATGTTCAATTTCATGAAGTCTCTTCCCCGCCTAAGTCTGTAGAAACTCATGTTACCCTGAATTTACCAATACCACATGTTACTCCTATTCTTTTTACTCATTCTTCTAGTTATGTGCCTCTTATTGATCTTGATTCTTCCTCTCCCTCAAGTATTCCACCTGGAACTCATGAAGCTCCTGAAGTGACTCATGTTCCTTCTATTCTTCCTGTTTGGGCTCAGAAAACCCTTAAATTTGCAAGTAGTTGTTGGGAAGGTAAATCCTCTCTCCAGACAAAGACGATCCCTCTAGCCCTAAAGTGGGTCTAGAAACAAAGGGACAAGCTAAAGTGTAGGTTCCTAATTAATGAATGAAAATGACAGGGTATATTGGCCTACCTGGAGTCCAACGCTGTCGTCGTTGTAGTGGTGGTGGCCTCTTGATATATGTCTCGATGGGTCACAATCCTTCTGCAACAGTGCTTGGATACTTGCACAAAGATGAGCAAACAAGAGAAGTATACAAGAAAATGATTTCATTCATAATAAACTAACCAGTCGAGGAAGGTTAAGCATATTGCATCAAATAAAACACATTAACGCAAGATGGGAACCAGACAATAGTCATGTATATATGTAAATAGAAGAAAGAGTTACGACCGGAGCCTTGACGTCGAAGCCTCCTCCAGCGGGGTTTAGTCAAGGCACGTCTCAAAGTATCATTGGGGAATTCACACGTGGTGAGGACACAAGCCTAAGCTCTCTTGGAAAAGGTCTCTTTTTGTTCTATCTCTCTAGAAAAATGTTCAGGAATTCTCTTCAGCCTTTCAACTATAATATGTTCATCTATAATATGTTCAGCTAGTGCATCAATGGGAGATAGCTTTATTTATAGAGGGATAGGAGGAGGTTGGGATCCATACAATGGTCGAAGGGAGGCCTTATCCCTTGGGAGGTTTCCCCAAAACGTGGAAACAAGAGGCCAAAGGAGGGGGTCTGTGGTTATTCAGTCAAACCACTCCAGATGACTCGCCCATGAAGTTTTTAGGATAGAAACTTCACCTCTATATTTAAAAAACATTCCATAAACAGGTTGGCATGTGTATCTCATTGGGACAGAGCACCAATGGGCGCGGGGACCAGTTTTAATCTTCCTCATTGGCACGAGGGCATAACGATCTACTAGCGCCAAGGCAAAAACATGTGTTTATGATGGTCTGCTCAAGGAATTGTCAACAGAATGAATGTTGTCCTCATGGAAAGGGATGCAATGATGGTATTTGCAAGGCATGACACTTCTTATTAGTCACATAAATGATCCTCCAATATGCGGGATGGGGATTGCAGGGACAGTGAAAAAATGTTGTGTAACAGATGCCCCCTAAAGCATGAGGCCCGAGAGAGAGGGAGGGGTGAAATGCTTTACAAGAACGCGTTCAAACAAAACACCATTGTCGGAAGACCTGAAATTACAAATACAAATGATATCTCTAATACATGAACATGTGGCATGGGCACAGCCATCCATAATAGAGTACATAAAAACTGAGATCCGAGGTATGGACGCAACCATCCAGTAGTAAGGATCAACAAATAGACTCAGGTATGGTCGTAGCCATCCAATCAAAAGAGTCATGCATAAAGTCATGATAAACCATAATATCCCACAGCCTGGATCTTATCAGAAAAAACCCAGGGTCTTGCACTCCATCTCGACCCGAACAAGTACAAATTCAAGCATGTTAAAATGTGAGTTGAAGTCTAACATGCAAGAAGGTCACCTGATTACCAGCCAATGATGAAATTTTTTAACAGGCATTAGAGAAACCACCAATAATGAAAATAGCTCTCAAGGTACAACAGGTACAATCCACGAAATGTGAATAGTGATCTGGCGTCGAACACCCATAGAATCACTCGATCTAAGGCTAATGATGTGGACTTGTCGTCGAATTCAAAGAACTTGCCATTGAGGCATGCAAGATCCAAGGTACCGGAAGGGAGTCTCTAGGTCAAATTTCTGGATAATGAACTGAAGTCAACAAGAAGTGACTCGGTCGAAGGAGCTCCATAACATTTCCCACATCATCGACACAAGACAGAGGAACATGATGATAGTGAATCAGGACCAAACAGAGGATTGGAGGGAGGTTGAAAACTGCAAAGGAAAAAAATCTCTTGAACATATCAGCGACGCGACTCTGGAATTGGAATTATTTGACATCAAGGGATCTGAGGTCATGATGACGTGGAAAAGATAAAATGAGAGGTAAAAACAAATTACCCAAACCCATGGAAGCAAAAATGATGAAAATGAGATGTCCCAAACCCGACACGAATGCAGACGAGTGTCATGTTGAAGAGCGACATACTGCCAACACAATTAAAAACTAGTTCCATTTTCTCCCACCATTTCTGACGAGTACCCCAATTATTTTTTTAAACAAGCTTGAAGGGGATAGGATATGCTTGCAATGTAAGTTTTTCCTTCGGACAAATCCATCCTAGTACATTTTACGAGCCCTAGGAAGGAGGAACTCGGTTAACGTCATGGTGACGATTCCCGATGTCATCAGAGTTTAACGAGTCTGAAAAAGGAAGAACTCGGCATCTTTTCATATTTAGAGATTTTGAAAAGAAGCAGAAAAGAAAACTCTAGCATGTCCCTTTTCGTAAATAGTCCCTCAGATCCGAAAACGTAGAAAAAAATATCCGAGAGAACCTCTTAGTCGCGATAGGCTAAGGTATTCCTTTTTTGTAAATAATCTATCCCAGCCCAAAAAAGGGGTAAACGTATATTGGGTAGATATCGTTTCGCAGCCATTGAACGAGCTCAAAATGACAAGAGTCTCGGAAATATTTTTATTTTTAGAGAGTCAGAAAAGAGCTGAAAGATGACTCCAATAGTGACTTTTTCGTGTTTTTAGCGAGTCTGAAAAAGTATAAAATACAACTCGTTACTTCATCGCTATCCCATTAAAGACTTGTCGCTGCACAAGAGACAAATGTAAAACCCATTTCTTGAAATAACATAATGTAATAATTGAAAAACATGTCTTAAAACCTAATTAGGGTTTCGAAAAGTTGTAAAATGCCAAAAATGGTAAAAAATAATTACTTTTCACTTTTACCTCTTGTGGAGCAATAGTTACCCTTTCTACACTCTGATTTTGTGGCAGTGATAGCGAGCAATCCGACAGACCAATCTCAAATCCGTCAGTTCCAGGTAAGAGCCGACATCCTTCCCTACATTTTGATTCCTCTTTCATTGCCTGCAACCCTAAATTTGGAATTTTGTGGGGAAATTTTTAAAAAATAGGGCACGGCGGTTGGCGCGAGTATCGAGCACGAACTTGCGCCAATCACCCAAATTTCTAAACTAGGGCATGCCCATTGAATAGTCGCGCCAACCGTGCAAACCTTTTTAAGCTTACAATGCAAGCAAGCAAGTCCAATTTTCACAAATTCAAATCTTTTAATTTGGTTAATGAGGTTCATATGAATATGTTTTCAGGTGTGAAGCAGCAAAATGGTGATCGAATGGAAAGAACGAGAACACGGTGAAGAAGACGAGTTTTCCATGGAAAATGAAAGATGCATGGAAGCTCTCAGAGATTGTGGATTGAAAAAATTCTTCATGACACCGTGCCTGAGAGCTCAACCGGAGCTTCTGCAATACTTAATCATTATCTGGGATGAGGATCAGGAAAAATTCATTCCTCATGATCAAGAACTCGAGATTGACGTTTCAGACATTTATTTCATAACAGGATTGTCGCAGAGGGGGGAAATACCAGTCCTGACCGGCACCCAGCCCACCATGGATAACATAAGCATCATGATTGATAGGGTATGTGAAGGGGCACGGAAAGGATCAGGAAGCAGAAAAGTGGACATCTAGACTATCTCGGACTTGGCACTAAAGGTAGTGCTACATACCATCACACGAGCTACGAGATCAGAGGCACCGCACGAAGCAACAAAGACACAACTACTTCTTGTTTTAGATTGTTTGACACTAACCCTCTACAACTGGGCACAGGTAGTGACAATAAACATGAAACATCAACTGATGAAGTGCAAGAAAACCAAATTGAAGCAGTTGGGTTATGTGTCCATTCTGGTATCATTCTTCCTGGAACGACTACCAATATTTCAGCGACAGGAAGTGATAGTTCTGACACCACCAGCACAGGAGCCATGGATGGCCCGTTGGGCAGCTTTGATGCCAAGGTCAAGGGGTAGTCAACAGATGTCCTAGAGACCAAAGTTCTTTGATTGGCTCCATCCACAGCTAATTGTTGTGGAGGACTGGCCCTACTCTGGCACAGCTTTCACTGGTGATCCAAACGTCCCACTCCCAGAAGGAGAGGACTAGGATGAAGCACTTGGTAAGACTCATTTTTTGTTTTCACGAGTATTATGAATTTTTTTGTTATGTATGTTCTGACATTGAATCCACGTGTTATGCAGATGTTGGCCCAAAAAGACCTGCAGGTATGTCTCTGATAGCGAGGTGGATCCCTCGTGACTTTGATATTACCCCTCATGGTGAGGGGGGCGAGTAGGAGGAAATCGTGCACAACCTGGAGGGAATCTCTCATGGGGTCCCAGACTATGCGTGATTCTACGACGTTCCTCGTGCATACCAGAGACACACTGTAGGGGTGTCAAACCGAGTTCACCGCTTGTTGAGGCAGCTTGTATGGGCAGTGACATGCTATCATGAGCATCACGTCAATTAGACACCTAGGATTTATTTCTGCATATTTTTGAGAGACATGATGTCTCAGGATGTAACAAAAACACACATTTTTTTTTTGAACTTACGATGCACACTGATGCAAACATTCGATATATATATATACATCTATTTTCCTATATGGATCTTTTTCATGTGATGATGATTGTTACAAATTATGCAAATCCCTAATACAAAGTTAGCTAATGTATCAGTTAAATAATCTGCATAATAATTAACGAACCAAAAGAAAGGAAAACGTTCACAAATCACACCAAGTCAAAAGATTTCATTTTTACGCAAGCTCGAAAACAAAAGTAAACTATGCTTGAAATTGGTTTCATTTTTACGCAAGCTTGAAACAAAGGTAAACTATGCCTGAAAAATGAGCATGCCCCCAGCATGGTGACTCAATTCAAGGTACATGTCCCCCAAGCTTCAGTGTAGTTGTAATGAATGAAAAGCAGATGGAGTGAAGGTTCAAATTGTGAGATCAGAGAAAGACTCGACAGGGATATTACGAGATCTTATCAAAGGCTCGAATTGAACAAAAATGTGTTTCATTGTTTTAACGAGGTTGACATATTAAAAGAACTATCCTCATGACCTAATTCATTTTTTAACGAGGTTGAAATAAAAGATGAACCATCCTTGTAACACCTTGTTTCATTTTTTAATTAGCTTGACACAAGAAAAGGAACTATGCTCATAAACATTTTACCATAACGAATAAGAGGTCATGTCTTCCAAGAGGTTCACAACTGATGGGAGAACAACATCTTGGAAATCATGATCGAATGCCCCCAGTAGATGGTACTCGATAGCACAATCACTGGATGAGGGAAATGAACAAGTGCCACATAATTAACCCATGGTGGGGAAGATATAACTAACGGATAAAAATCTGGCAGAGATGATGGCGGGCCAGCTGCCACCTCCGAACCAAAGAATGAAAGTTGATAAATGGTCATGATCTGACCTTCATGTGGAAAACAGATCACCGGAAAGAGGGAGGAGACAAGTGCACCCATGGCATAAGCATAGTCGCACCCCAAGAGTAAATGAAATCCAAGAGGCTTAGAACAACCATCACATCTATACAGACATTTTTCCCTCCCAAAGTGATCGGAAACTTCGGAAGGATCCCTAATAGTTGATTGGTTCCTCTATTAAATGCCAACAGATTCTGTGTAACAGGCACAAGTGGTGGAGAACCAAAATATTTCCAAGTAGTTGAATACAAAACACTAACAGACGCGCCTTCATCTATAATTGTGCTAGGTATGGCCACATCAAAGGTTTGTACCGTGATCTCAAAAGGCACATAAAAAGGAAGGTGGTATCCCGCAAATCGACTCCAATCAAAAGAAGCGACCAAAGTACTTGGAGGGGGTACCATCGAAATGAGATGGTCATCCCCTGGTGTTACCGGAGCAAGAGGAGCATCCTCCTGGACCTCATACATGGAAACAGGAAGAGTAACTTCTTGAGCCACAGGGATGGGAGGATCTCTCTCCAAGTCCGAGGAATCTGAAGAAACAAGAAGAACATGAGGGGGATGAGATCCACTCTCGATGGAAAAGACCTGATGAACCATAGGCGGAATCAGATAAACCGATTCCTCGACCAATGGTTGGTTGGGAATGGATTCGTGAATTTTAATTTCTGAGGGAACGGGATCGACCAAGGATGACTCTTTACCGATCGTTGAATCAACTAGTGGAGGACTCGAAGAAATCTTCTAGTAACCAACCAGAAGGTAAAGTGCAGAAACAACAAGGTTTTCCAACCCTCTCGTGACTTCATACATGTATGGACAAAGGTGAATGGGATGATTCCCTTAACACAACTTATAGGGATTGGTAATCTCACACTGTTTCTTATGATTCTTATCATTACTATTCGAAGATGGGCCACCAATATGACTTCCAGAAGCCAAAGGCAATGACAGATGGTTGTTGGACCACACTTCAAGTACCTTGGGAATGCCAAGGCAGTCTCGAAGAAGGTGGTCACCTTTTCTAAACATGTAAGCTAATTGGACTTTCTACGGAAGATTGGATGGTTTATCAAGTGAAGGTTTCTGAGGTGAAATAGCCGCAGATTTAGCCTCTCTTTTATCTGACTTCTTCTTTTTCGTCTTCTTCTTCTTCTTCTTAGCCACCTGGTTACTAGAATCCAAACTTTCACCAAGCGAAGTAGAAGAGGAGGATGAAGAAACAAGTGAAGAAGGGGATAGGTCCACCTTAGAATCAACATGACGTTGTTCAGGTGGAGTGGATGGTTGTACAAAGGGTAGAATACTCAAGACCACAGAGGTAGAGAATAACCAAACAGGCAACCCAACAGTTAACCCAGGCAGGGACAATGTTTCCATATAAGGAGCACCATCATTCCCAAAAGCAGTAAAAGGACCAAGATTCCCTTTGGATGGGATTCCTTGGTTGGTAAACTTCAGAAATGTTGCCATTGGAAACAACTATAAAACAAAACACTAAGGAAGATAACTTTAACTAGGAATATTTCATGGGCATTTATTATTTTAAGACATTGAAACAAAACTCCTATGTTTCATATTTTAAGAGTCAATAAAAAGGAAAAAGGTGACTCTATCACTTTTAGTTTGAAACGAGTGTGAAAGGACAAGTGCTCGATGATCTCTTCTCTTTTTAAATATCATGAAAAGATCGAAATGACTACTCAGGTAATGTAAGCAAGAGGGCGTACCAAGTTTCCGTGAACTTCCATATACACCTTGGTGATCAAATGAAAGAGAAATGACCAAGGACTTGATGTACGTGCAGGTAGTCTCCCTGAATGTTGTGTTTGGTGTATCACGGTTACAGGGCGGCAGACTCGGCTTCCCATGGATAAAGGATTTGAACCTATGAGGGTCTCCCTTTATATACGCAATGGTACGGGTAGCACAAGTCCGTACTAGTGATGTCTAAAACCAGATGGCGAACGACAACTACTAGTTTTAATGACGTCGGAACACGTCACTAGCCTAGACCTCTAAAAATTTTTGTGTTAGGTTCCAATGCTTCCTTAGGTTAATTGAATAAATTTTACAGTTGATCTTGAATTAACGTTTCAATTTCAAGGCCCTACCAAATTTGATCTCAAATTTCCTAAATGAAAGCTACATGCAAAAGAACACCATTTTCCATTCGATGAATGCTAACTAAGAGAAGGATAGAGATATTTCAGAAAGCAGCAAATGATGAAATCATACGAAAAAATCCCGTAATGCATCTAATACAACCAAAACAAAAAATGAAAACTCTTTCCTAGTTCATCAAGTGCTAGTTATGCAAAAGAACTTTTCATTTTGATGCAAACGAAAGAATGCATTTTTTTTTTTTTTAATGAACGAAGCACACAATACACTAATTACATTAAAAACAAAGAAAACACTAGTTTTAAGTACTGCGAATGTAGAGAACTAAACTGAATTATTCAAAATCAATACAAACACAAATGCACTCAAACCAATGATTCACTCTTTCCAACAAAGAGAAAGCTCTCAAAAATACCCAAACTAGCAATGTGATCTATGCTCGAAATAATGAGATGGAGAGTCAAACGAAAACCGAAGGGATCATTCAAAAACCAAAAATCTCAAAGGATCAAGAAAGACTACTACAACTAATCAGTGAATTGAACTAACCAAAATAAAAATACTTGAACTTCAATCAAAAGGCTCGGTGAGCAAAAGACACCTAGAAACCCTAGGGTTGTGAACTGCATCGATGAGAGAATAGAAAAACAGTCGAGAAGAGCAAGCCTAAAGCAGTCAAAACAACTCCAAATAGACCAATTGAAAATCAATAAACAATCCAGAGTCAAGCACAACTGACCAAAATCTTAGCAAAAGGGTCAAACCAAATCCTACAGGATTCGGCGCGACTGTGAGGTAGTAATCTGCGCCAAACAGGGGTTGGCGCTACTGCAGCAAAAGCAACAAGCGCCAATTAGCGCGACTATTCAAGGCAAACGCGCGCCAGGCTAGATAAATATGGGAGGAGGGAAGAACCAGTGAGCATAGGTCAATCTTGACACTCTGGAGCTGAATAGGAAAATTCTAGACAATCAAACAAGCCAAAAAAGATAGATAATCAAGAAAACGACCAAAGTCGACTTGACAACAAAAATTCCTGAAAGGAAACGAAATGAAAAACTCACACCGATCCCTAGTGGAGTCGCCAATTTTTTGGGAAGGTAAATCCTCTCTGTGGACAAAGACGATCCCTCTAGCCCTAGAGTGGGTCTAGAAACAAAGGGACAAGCTAAAGTGTAGCTTCCTAATTAATGAATGAAAATGACAAGGTAGATTGGCCTACTCGGAGTCCAATGTTGTCATCGTTGTAGTGGTGGTGGCCCCTTGATCTCTGTCTCGACAACTCACAATCCTTCTGCAAAAATGCTCAGATACCTGCACGAAGATCAGCAAACAAGAGTAGCATATAAGACAATGATTTCATTCATAATCAACTAACCAGTCGAGGAAGGTTAAGCATATTGCATTAAATAAAACACATTAACGCAAGATGGGAACCAGACAATAGTCATGTATATCTATAAATAGAAGAAAGAGTTACGACTGGAACCTTGACATCGCAGCCTCCTCTAGTGGGGTTTAGTCGAAGCGCGTCTCGAAGGATCGTCGGGGAATTCGAACAAGGTGAGGATACAAGCCTAAGCTCTCTCGAAAAAGGTCTTTTTCTGTTTTATCTCTCTAGCGAAATGTTCAGGAATTCTCTTCAGCCTTTCAGCCATAATATTTTTATCTATTGCATTAATGGGAGATATCTTTATTTAAAGAGTGAGAGGAGGAGGTTGGGATACCTATAATGGTGGAAGGGAGGCCTTATCCCTTGGGAGGTTTCCCCAAAATGTGGAAACAAGAGGCCAAAGGAGGGGGTCTATGGTTATTCAGTCGAACCACTCTAGATGACTCTCCCATGAAGTTGTTAGGATAGAAACTTCGCCTTTATAATTAAAAAACATTCCATAAACAGGTTGGAATGGGTAGCTCACTGGGACAGAGCACCAATGGGCATGGGGCCCAGTGTTAATCTTCCTCATTGGCGCAAGGGAATAACGGTCTACTAGAGCCAAGGAAAAAACATGTGTTTTTGATGGTCTACTTAGGGAATTGTCAACAGAAGGAATGTTTTCCTCATGGAAAGGGATGCAATGATGGTCTTTGCAAGGCATGACACTTCTTATTAGTCACAGAAATGATCCTCCAATGTGCGGGATGGGGATTGCAAGGACAGTGACAAAATGTTGTGTAATAGTAGTGAGGTCAGAAATCCTTCCGACACTCGTTGAACTAGATCTAAATTTTCTCTTATGACCAAATTTTTGGCCACAAATGATCCTGCTACTTATGCTCAAGCTAAGGGTAATCCTCATTGGGAACAAGTTGTGTCTGCTGAATATGAATCTCTTTTAAGAAACAAGACTTGGTCTCTTGTTCCTCTTCCTTTAGGAAAGAATTTAATTGGTTATAAATGGGTTTATAAAACTAAGTTCATTGCAGAAGGACAGATCAAAAATTATAATGCTAGATTAGTTTCCAAAGGCTTTAATCGACTTGAAGGTATTGATTATAATGAAACTTTTTCTCTTGTTGCTAAAATGAACACAATAAGAACCATTTTATCACTTGCTGCATCTTTTAAGTGGGAAATTCATCAAATGGATGTTAAAAGTGCATTTTTAAATGGTGATCTTACTAAAGAAATTTATATGCAACAACCTCCTGGTTTTATTTCTGTTGAATCCTTAATTTTATTATGAAAATTACACAAATCCTTATATGGTTTCAAACAAGCCTCTAGGGCTTGGTATGATAAAATTGATGCATATTTCTTGAATAATGGTTTTAAGAATTATATATATGATCCAAATTTGTATGTTAAGAACTTTGGTGATAATTTCCTCATTATTTTTTTATATGTGGATGATCAAATTATCACTGGAAGCCATCTTGTATTAATTCAAGGTATGAAAATTGCTCTTCAGAAGCAGTTTGAGATGACAGATCTTGGTACATTGCACTATTTCTTGGGTCTTCAGATCTAGCATATGACCGATGGTATTTTTCTCTCTCAACCTAAGTAAGCGACATATCTATTGGCTTGTTTCCATATGAGTAATTGTAAACCTTATCCTACGCCATTTCAATCTGGTGTAAAGTTAACTATTGAGAGTACCACTCCACTGGTTGATGCTACTCTTTATCGTCAGCTCATTGGAAGTTTAATATATTTAACTCACAGTAGACCAGATCTCTCTTTTTCCATCAGTATGATTTCTCAGTTCATGTAGCAACCTCGTGAAATTCATTGGCAGGTAGCCAAGAGAATTATGTGATATTTACATGGGACATTGCATTATGGTGTATTTTATTCGAGCAGTGCTACAATTTTACTCTCTGGTTATACATATTCTGATTGGGTAGGTGATAGTTCTGATCGACGGTCAACTGATGGTTACATATTTCAACTTGGTTCAGGGCTAATCTCGTGGTCCAGCAAGAATTTTAATACTCTTTCTTTATCTTCATGTGAAGCAGAGTATAGAGAAACCAAAGAAGTAGCTAAAGAAGACGTTTGGTTACTACATGTTCTTACCGAGCTTGTTCTAGTTCCGAAATCATCCACCATGTTGAAATGTGACAAGCAGGGTGCAATTCAACTTGCTTACAATCTGGTATATCACTCCAAAACAAATAATCTCGACCTTGATGCTCATTATATTCAAGGTCTTGTCACCGAAGGTATTATTTCTCTATATTATTGTCCTACTAGGCAGCAGACAACCGATATATTCACCAAATCCTTGACAAAAGTGAAGTATGTGTATCTTCATTATTTGCTTGGGATGAGGGAAGTTGTCATCAAGGGGGAGTAATAATGCCTCCTTCCTTCATTAGTGTTAGGTAGTGTTAGGATGGGCCCTTCTCCCAACCATTATTAAGGGGGAGTGTTGGAATATATTATATTCCTTGGAAGATAATAATGTCTTTGTATTATGTCAGAAGTTGAATACAAGCTTATGTAAAAGAGTAACACATTATATCTCATATTCATTATGGCATAGTATAATCTTGTACCCATTTATTGTATGAAGAGGTGTTATTTTGGAGAAATATATTATCCCACATTCAATATGTGAGAGTAATTCCTCCACGTCTCTGGGTATATAATAGAGTCAAGGGAGCCTTTTTGAAATCTATCACATCTCATCTTGTGGTAATATTGTTATTTGTATCAGGTTATTTGTAGTTTCTCTCTTTGTAATATTGCAGGAGATTTCTGGAGATAATAGAAGACAACCTTCCATGGACGTAGCCTAATTAGGTGAACCACATATATTTGTTTTATTCTTTTTCCTTGTTCTATTTTTGTTCTTATTTATATGTTGATATGTTGTTGGTTTCTTAGATAGTTAGCTAGTTTAGTAGCTCTAATATTCTCACAAAGCAAAACCACAAAGAGGTATTTATACAATTTTATTTTAATTTTAGTTAATTAGCATATCAAACTATTAAATATTACTGGAACTTTCAGGAATAAATTTGATCCTATAAATCCCCATCCATTTATATGGTTGCTGACACTCCCAAGATTGTAAAATGTGGGTTTTTATGCTTATCTTCCTCACATGGTGTATCTCCTCTTGGATTCATAGAAGATCAAACCGAAGCTCACAATCAACACACTAATCAATGTGGTTCTAACTAGAGGATACATGCAACAACAAGGACATAGTCACATTTTCTAGTGTTTCTTTCTAGAATATGTGATGGGGCATGAAATCACTCATTTCAGGGATCGATTTAGCTATGTCTAGAAGGAATCTTGGTGTGCAATTACTCCAAGGATAAATCATAGTTTTTTTGTTTCATTTCCATTTGTTTAAATAAGCTATTAAGAGTAGAACCTAGGGGGTCAATACTCCATACATAAAATTTTCACTAATATTTGTAACTTGGATTTTATTCTTTCAATATATCAGCTCTACGTTCCAATAATTAGTGGTTTTCAATATGAATTCACCAAATCTAGTGCCCCCCCACACTATGTCCATATGCATTGGTTTCATGTGTAGATAGCAACTCTACTTTTACTATGCACACTTCTCATAGAGAGAAACTCTATTTCTACTACGTATACTCATAGGTAGATTATTTCTTTCCATTGCTTTAAAATTCTATATATCAACTTTATATTCTTTAAATTTTGGATTACATTACATTTGATAAGTTGTAGCTTTAGATAATATTTCATTTGATTAGTTGTGGTTTTGTAAGCACGTTTTATTTGCTTAAGTTGTAGCTTTATTTATAATAAAGTTTGAATATCTTTTATTAGCAAGGAATGAATTGATATTTAAAGTATTGTTATAAGATTATTTTAAGTTGTAGAGTTGAACAAACAATTGTAGCCAATGACAATACAATTACGGACCATAGTGAATGCTAGTTAGTAAGTTAAAATTGATCAAGCATATTTTTGTTTGGTTTGGTTCATAAATTTTTATTTAATGAATGCGTGCTAAGATTCTTTTCAAATCATTAAAATACATAATTAACATAGTATTGTTGTAAGACCCATTCACCCTTTGAGGCAATGGAATTGTATAGCCTAAATTTCTACTAGTGAATTTGTGGTAGCCTTAGATTGAAAATATTAGTTGTTTCTTTATTTTGAAGTTTTGTTGCTTTGCATTAAAGTAGTTTCAGTATATATAGCATTAATGTTATTTTTAACTGTAGTCTCAATTTGAATTTCATTCTCATTTTTAACCTTCTCTAAAACTTGTACTAAATACCAAGTAGAACCATAGGAAAAATAAAACCAATTCTTCACATATAGTAGATGCACTTCTTAAGTCTACTAACCCAAGCTGATAATTAGTGTCTTAACTTATGCAATAAGTTAGCCTAACAATCACTAAATGGAATCAAAATTTGTCTTCTGTAGTATCTATTTTTATAAGTGTTGTCGAAGTAGTGTTGATCGCACAACAAATGGGACCAAAGTGAATTATGTTAGTATATTCATCAAAGAATGGAATTAACCATACAAATTAGTCATCCTTACAGTTTCCTTTATTTTATGGTATATGTGACAAATATGTATAATACTAGTTCCTATGTGATGCCATCTTAAATGTGGAAAACCATGGACATGGCATGCTAGGTTGAATTCCAAATTGTGTTATGATGAGAGAACTACAAGGGTATATGAAGTGTAAGAATAGGGCTCCAATCCTACATGTTGTGACCTTGGTTCAAATAAGGTTAGACTTCCCAAAAGAGTTTTAGAAGTCACTGCTAGAATACAAAAACATTATAGAATTAAAATATATTAAGAAAAAAGTTGATCAACAATTTTGAGACTTAATGATTCAATTGAGCTACACCGTCCAAGACATGCAAAAAAATTAATGGTTTATTATGGGGATGCTACCACACTTGCAAAAATTGTTAATATAATGATGGTTGTTAATCCAGTTGAAATATTTGGAATTTTCTATGTAATTTTAGTTTAAGAATGGATTCATTGAAGCCTCAATTTTGGAGTTGGCTCCTATGTTATTGTAATTACACTACTGCTTGACTACTTCCTCTAAGTAGATTCAAGATGAGGTAGTATGGATATGAAAAATACATATCCAACTCTACAATGAATGACCCAAGGCCAAGATATATATCACAACAATGTCTAATATACTTGTAGGAAATGCACTAGGAATGGAAAATGTTAAACTTTGTGAAATATGTAAAAGCCTTGGACATGATCCGCGTCATTGCATGTTATACAAGGGTCCAGTAGAATTGTGGTAGTAGTACATTATAAAATTTATAGTTTTAGCACTCAACATACAAATAACAACCATGCATTTTCTATATGCAACAAGAGATTTGATAAGAACATGTTCATAATGGAATTAGTCAAGGGTAGGAATAGATATAAAAATCATAACCAAGATAATTGAGCATCAAGGAATAATGTGAATCATCCTTTGCCATGATGTTACAACTACAATGAGGTATACCATACTAAATTCAATTTTTCATAACCACATCTTCCCTGCCACGACTACTACCTAAAGACTGTGCATAACATTTAGGGTTGTCTAAATCTAATTCAAAACTAAGAGGCATGGGATAGGATGTAGCATGGTGTGAACATGGTAATTCAGATCCAC
The DNA here is from genome assembly GCA_034641835.2 of Pinus albicaulis. Taxonomy (NCBI): domain Eukaryota; kingdom Viridiplantae; phylum Streptophyta; class Pinopsida; order Pinales; family Pinaceae; genus Pinus; species Pinus albicaulis. The sequence continues at coordinate 27,705,980 of CM076576.1, forward strand.
ATATCCTTAGAATAAATTTATTGGGTCATGCATATACAATAATAAACATCATAACTTGGAGAGATATAAAGATAAGAGTGGATGTGGGAGTTGTGCGTCAATAACCCAATATGTAGAGTTTCACAAAATGTTCCACTTTTTTATCTAGCTCGGTAAAAAAAATATTTATGGGATATAATAAAGGTGGCATAGGAAATTTACATGAGAAATATGTCAATTCTATAGAAGTAGAAATACCATCATCCATAGTTTGAGCACCAAGCAAATTGTTATGCTTTCTAGAGTATTTGATAGAAGATGAATATGAAGTATGGTTGAAGACATTCTTATAGATTCTAGAAGATGATAAGAAGTAAAGGAGGTAGTTACATGGATGTCAGGATCATATGTAAAGGAAAATTATCAACCCCCTACACTAGGTTCAAAGGAGAAGATAAAGGAAGGAATTCCAAATGAATTTACTGATTTGAAAGATGTAAGATGCGAGAGGTTATTCTCTATCTAGGAACAAAAGTGAACGTTTTACCCAAGAAGTCCTCGGAGTTCATGGGATGACATGTCTTTTTCTATTTATCTAATTAGTTACAATTGACTAACTAATAATGTATTTTTACAATGGTAGGCTAGAATAAATGGAGGTTGTTCTACATGGGGTTAATACCTATGCATATTTTGAAGTTGATGAGATATTGGACAATAAGAATCCATACACTTCATTATTGAGGATCAACTAGTTATTTGATAAGGATTCTATTTTGAACCTAAAATAACAAGGAAATTCATATGAGAAAGAGGTTCACAAAGTAATTTAGCCTTTATATCTAACATTATGTAAGTGATTTTTTAAACAAATGGGAGAATTTTTGGATGAGGGTGCCCTAGATCAATTTTATAGTGGGGCATTAGGATAATTACAAAAGTCCTACAACAGATGGAAAGTTGAGTAGGTGCAACTTATGTTCTTTTAATGAAGTCAAAAGTTCCCTTTGCTCAATGGAAAAATGAAGACATGGGTAGTTCACATGGTAGTGTGTGTGGAGGGGAGTACGTAGGTGGAGCTAAAATACCCATCAAAGTTTTATTTTAAGACTAGGCATATCATTTGAACAAGTGGAAGACAAAAGCATGCCAAAGTAGAGGAAATGTTAGATCTCACATTGGTAGAAACCTTGAAAATATGGTAGAAAACCTATAAAAGTGCATTAGATTATTGGGGATATACAACAAAGTCACTTCCTACCCGATAATAGGGTTCTACCATCAACCTATTTATGAGATTTGGTAGAAATATGAACTCGCTTGGACATGTGGACATGTGTGATATTAATGGATGGAGCACGATGTTCCAATCCAACAATGAGTGCATAAATTTATGCACATCTTATAGCCATTATTGAATAACTAGTATCTATAGGTAGGAGTACAATAGTGGATGCAGCATTTCTTGGAACTATAGGAAATGTTCTACGATATTTTTCAAATATCTTATCTAGGGGGAATACATTATTTGCAATGGTAATTTATTGAATTCAAAATTTCTCATGCATGGGGCATCCATAGTGTCTAATTGTAGGTTATACATATGGGGATGTCATATAAGTATCCTTCATGGTGTGGGATATCGTAGAAGTATACTTTATGTAGGGGGATCTCATACAAGCAAACTTTACAAAGGGGGACACTACAAAAGAAACCAATGTAGGAGGAGACATCGACATGCAAGCCATTAAAAATAAATTAAAATTAAAATTAAACACCTAAAATTTAAGGAAATAAAAGGTCATTATATAATATATTATATAGGGAATCTTAACAATATGATGTATTAAAATGAGTTCCCGCAGATGGAGAAACTAAACAAAATTAACATATTTCTCTTAATTGGTCAAAATTAACCATATCATTTTGTTCTCCAATTTATTTTATCACTCTTAATGGTCCAACATCAAATTTATTACCATTTAATGGTCTATATTTTCTCTCCTCTTCACATTTACAATCACTCATTTTCAATTTTTTTATTCAATTGTTGCATCTCATGTCTAAAACCCACTATGTTAGGTCCCTATATTACTAGTATAGTACCTTATTGTTGTTAGTGTAACTCTCTTATTGTTATTATTGTACCCCTCTAACCCCATACTATTACTATTATGCCCTTAAATTATTATTGTTAGATCGGCTAGGATTACATTGTGGCCCCGCTAGGATTACATTATGGCCCCATGGACTCCTATATATAGAAAGGAGGTTTTGTAATTTGTATCATCCAAGAATTGTTCATTAATGTAATGTATTGGAGGTTGCCCCCTCGAACTGGCTTATTTCTAAGGCATTGATATCTCTTTTCTTCTATTTTTGGAGCTGGTTTCACAACATTTGGTATCAGAGCTTTGGATTCTAGGGTTTCACTGCTCCAAACAGGTCATCGTGGCATTTTCGCTATAACATTTTTTCTATGAAGTTTAAAAAGCTGAAATTTTTAGGGAGAGAAGCTGAACTCCTGAGGAACATCATAAAAAAAATTCAGAACTTGGTTTCCAATATTTTCGAAGATATGATCTATGGAATTTAGGTCTTTTTGCAGGCTCCTCAATTTAATCTAAACAGGTCATCATGGAATTTGCGCTATAAATTTGTGTCTATGAAGGTTCAAAATCTTAAATTTTTACAGCGCGAAGATGAAATTCTGAGGAAACACGTCGAAAAATTTCAGAGCTTGGTTCATAATATTTTCGGAGATATGATCTTTGGAAGGTAGTGCTTTTTCAGGCTCCTGAATTTCATCACAAAGAGGTGATCGTGGGAAAATCCTCATAACTCTCTCTCTGAGCATCAGATTGGAGTACCGCAAAAATTGGTCGCAAGTAAACGGACTGTAGTTTCTTTGCTATCAATTTCAGAGCTAAAAGATGAAATAGTGACACGTGGAAATTCGTACAAGTTCACTCTACTGAACCAGTCCATAATTAGGTCATTGTGGGATATTGGACATAACTTTGCCTTGGAGAATCAAAATCAAGTCAGACCTGTGGAATTTGAAATATAGTTCAGAAGTATACCTCAGTGCCCAATTTTAGATATTTAAGAGCTGCAATCACAAAGATAATCCAATTTCCATATCGAGCTCCTCAAAAGTAATAAAAAGGTGTGTATTTTTTCATGAATTGCATAAGTCTTGTTTGAAGAATCAATTTGAATTGATTCCAAGGGCATATTGTAGAATATATATCAGTATTGGGTTAAAAAAAAATGCCCCGTAAAAATAATTCAACACCCATTAAGCCTTCAAAAGGCTCTACTATGACTCATGAAGATGAAGAATTTCAACATGATCTATCAAAATTACAAGAGCAACTGCACCAAATTTTGCTCTCGCAAAGAGCAACAAAAAAATGAAATGGATGTTTTGAAGAAAGGCGTGGAAGCAAAGATGGATGGTTTGAAGAAAGGTGTGGAATCTAAGATAGATGGCATGGAATCTAAGATGGATGACATGGAAGCTAAGATCGATGAAAAAATGAAAGACAACATGGAAAACATGAAGAATGATCTAAAAGCAGACATGGAAGGTTTGACAAAGTTGATACAAGAAATGCTTCCTAATGGTGAAAAGATAGTAGAGGAAACTCATGATGAGAACAAAATAAATGTTAATCATGATTTCATAAACTCTAATGTTGGTGGGAAGAACCACCATATTCCAAAAATGGATATGAGGAAGTTTGATGGAAAGGATCCTGTAACATGGATACTACAGATGGAGCAATATTTTGATCTCCATAATGTACAAAACACACAAAAGGTACGCATTGAAACTGTACATTTAGAACAAAATACTTTTTTTGGTATCAATGGCTTTGCTCCCGTAAAAAAATTGTCACTTGGTCAATTTTTACGGAGGAAATGATAGCACATTATGAGGATACAAAGAGCAACACCTTCTTTAGCCAATTGATAAATCTCAAACAAAAGGGCTTAGTGGGGGAGCACATTAAGGACTTCCAAAAATTGAATATAAGGGTAACTGATATTCCAGAGGAACACAGGATTGATCTCTTCATAGATACTTTAAAGGATAACATCCAACATGAAGTTCGCGTTTTGGAACCTAATTCATTGGAGAAGGCATTCAGGTTGGCAAGAAAAATTGAATGTAAAATTATGGCGACAAGGAAGCCTACCACTCACTTCTATAAAGAGGAAGTGTTACTACGCATAGATTTTCACAACCTACAAAGTTGACACCACAACAATTGGAAGAAAAAAGAGCAAAAGGGCTTTGCTACAGTTGTGATAGAAAATACACTAAAGGTCATAAGTGTGCTGAGAAGAAATTATTTTACATAGGTTGTGAAGAGGAAGAAGAAAATGAACAAGAAGAGGATATACACCAGGAACCAGCCCTAGAAGAGGAAGAAATGAGTCCGACCATATCATGTAATGTATTGGCAGGAATTACCACTCCTCAAACTCTCAAGATACAAGGACATATCAAGAAGAAAAAGGTAATAGTGTTGATTGATTCAGGTAGCACCCATAATTTTATTCATTGTAAGGTAGCCAAGGAATTGAGTTGTTTCCTATACCCAGCACCAGAATGTCAAGTGATGGTTGCAAATGGAGGAACTATAAATTTCTCTGGAAAATGCCATAATATCAAGCTAAACATGGGGGAATATGTATTGACTAGTCCAATGCTTTCCATTCCTATGGGAGGTGCTGATGTTGTACTAGGAGTACAATGGTTACAATCTTTGGGGATGGTAGCTTTTAATTTTCAAGAAAATTTCTTGAAATTTTTTTCAGAAGGAAAGGAAGTCGAATTACGGGGTATTGCGGGGAATCCGGGAAAGATAATAAGCTCTAATGTCATGACAAAGCTTCTAAAGAAAGAACAACGAGGCGTAATTGCACAATTATGCTCACTAGAAGTTCCAACATCAAAATCATCTATTTCTGTGGATCTCCAACAAGTCTTGGACAATCATTCCAAGGTGTTTGAAACTCCCAAAGGACTCCCACCTATTCGTGATCATGATCATGCTATTCATTTGATTCCAGGAAGTGTTCCTCCAAACATCAGGCCTTATAGATATCCTTACGTCCAAAAGAGGGAAATTGAACGTATGATTGCAGAAATGTTAGAGGCAGGTATAATTCAACCTAGTCAAAGTTCTTTCTCTGCTCCTGTAGTATTGGTACACAAGAAGGATGGATCATGGCGCATGTGTACGGATTATAGGGAGCTCAATAAGCTCACCATTAAAGATAAATTTCCCATTCCTGTGATTGATGAATTATTGGATGAATTACATGGAGCAATTTATTTTACCAAGTTGGATCTTCGTTCGGGATATCATCAAATTAGAATGAAGACTGAAGATATTCCAAAAACAACATTTCGAACTCATGAGGGTCATTATGAATTTTTGGTCATGCCTTTTGGCCTTACCGATGCACCTTCTACATTTCAAGGGTTGATGAATTCCATTTTCAAACCCTTCCTTAGAAAATTTGTGCTAGTATTTTTTGATGATATACTAATCTACAGTAGGTCTTGGAAGGATCATGTTGAACATGTTGACAGGGTGCTCAAACTATTGCGGGAGAAGCAATTATATGCAAAAATATCCAAATGTTTCTTTGGAGTACAAGAGGTGGAATATCTGGGTCATATTGTATCTCACGAGGGTGTTAAAGTAGACCCTAACAAAATTAAAGCCATTAAGGAATGGAAAGTCCCCACAACCATAAAGCAGTTGTGAGGATTTCTCGGGTTAACAGGGTATTATAGCAAGTTTGTTAAGAATTATGGGAGAATAGCAGCACCTCTAACAACATTATTGAAGAAAGATGCATTTTCATGGACTCCTGAAGCAACTAAGGCCTTTGAACATCTTAAAGAGGCAATGTGCCTAGCACCAGTCTTAGCTATGCCGGACTTCACAAAAACCTTTATTGTGGAATGTGATGCCTCAGGAAATGGAATTGGTGTTGTTTTAATGCAAGAAGGAAGACCCATTGCTTTTGAAAGTCATCCAATCAAAGGAAAGTATTTACATAAATCTATTTATGAGAAGGAAATGTTAGCAATACTGCATGCACTAAAGAAATGGAGAACTTACCTAATGGGAAGACACTTCAAGGTAAAAACTGATCATGATAGTCTTAAACACTTTTTGGAACAAAAACTATCTTCAGAAGAGCAGCAAAAATGGGTCACAAAGATGTTGGGTTATGACTTTGAAATAATCTACAAAAAAGGAAAGCTTAATGTTGTTGCGGATGCACTCTCAAGAAAGAATGAAGAGGTGGAAGCATTGCTTTGTGCCATTTCTATTATCCAACCAGATTGGATAACCGAAGCAAGAGATGAATGGAAGAAGGATAAAGATGTATGGACACTCATTCAAAATTTGCAGCAAGATCGTAGTACATCTGATACATTTAGTTGGAAAAATGATTCCTTATGGTACAAAGATCGCTTATATCTTTGTAAGAATTCCCAACTAAAACAAAATATTCTTCTGGAATTGCACACTTCTCCTTTAGGAGGACACTTGGGATTTTTAAAAACTTACCAAAGGGTGAAGAAAGAATTTTTTTGGGATGACCTTAAATCTGATATTCAAAAGTTTGTGACGGAATGTTTGGTTTTCCAGCAGAATAAAGTTGAGACAATTAAGACCCTGGGACTTCTACAACCTTTATCCATTCCAAGTCAATGTTGGGAGGAGATTTCAATGGATTTTATCACAGGTTTACCTAAGTCCAAAGGAAAAGGTGTCATCATGGTGGTAGTTGATAGACTTACCAAGTATGCACACTTTTGTGCATTATCTCATCCATTTAAAGCAAGTACAGTTGCTACTACATTTATGGACAGAATTCAAAAGCTACATGGAAGCCCAAGGGTTATTGTGAGCGACAGAGATCCCATTTTTACTGAAATTTTTTGGACGGAGTTATTTTCTTGTTTGGGTACTCAATTAGCTCATAGCTCATCTTATCATCCTCAATCTGATGGTCAAACTGAGATAGTAAATAAATGTTTGGAAGTATATCTTCGTTGTTTTGTATCTGATAAACAAACACAATGGGTCAAGTGGTTACCTCTCGCTGAATGGTAGTATAACACTTCCTTCCATACTGCAGCAAAAATGACCCCATTTATGGCACTTTATGGATATCATCCACCATCGATCACATCATCTTTAAGGGAAAATTTGAAGGTTCAAGCAGTGGAAGATCATGTCGAGCATCAGCAAGAAGTTCTCCAACTCTTAAAGAATAACCTGAATTTGGCACAAAATCGAATGAAACAACAGGCAGATCAACATCGCAGCGAGAGAAGTTTTAATGTAGGAGATTGGGTATTTTTACGGCTACAACCATACAAACAAATGTCCCTCAAGCAAGCTAAGAAGGATAATAAATTATCGCCAAAGTACTATGGTCCTTACAAGGTGTTGCAAAAGATGGGTACTATGGCATACAAATTGGAGCTTCCTGCTTCTTCACGAGTACATCCAGTTTTCCATGTTTCATGCTTAAAGAAGGTTATAGGTGAAAATCTTCCAGTTCAAACAATATTGCCGGAACTTGATGAGGAAGGAAAAATCATATTGGAACCTGAAGCGGTCACGGAAACAAGAACTCGACAACTACGGAATCGATCAATTTCAGAGTATCTCATCAAGTGGAAGAACTTACCCACTGAAGATTCTACATGGGAGGATGAGAATTTTATACAAAAGCACCCAAAGCTACTCAAGTGTTGAGGACAACACTTTTTTGAAGGAGAGGGGCATGTTAGGTCCCTATATTACTAGTATAGTCCCTTATTGTTGTTAGTGTAACCCCCTTATTATTATTGTTGTACCCCTGTAACCCCCATATTGTTATTATTGTGCCCTTAAATTATTATTGTTAGGTCGGCTAGGATTACATTGTGGCCCCACTAGGATTATATTATGGCCCCATGGACTCCTATATATAGAAAGGAGGTTTTGTAATTTGTATCATCTAAGAATTGTTCATTAATGTAATGTATTGGAGGTTTCCCCCTTGAAGTGGCTTATTTCTAAGGCATTGATATCTCTTTTCTTCTATTTTTGGAGCTGGTTTCACAACACATTACTTGTCATCGCCCTTTGTAAACTCGAACTATAAAACTTGATAGCTTAAGGTGAATTGTGGGAAATTTTCATTATGATGGTGCAGATAATGGTTTAGGGGGTTTATGGTGAGGTAGAGCTACATTTTTAATGTCACTACCACCGATGTTAGGCATATATATTCACTTAGCTCCATTCATTAGACTCATGCATGGTTAAGAATATAATATGGTTTATGGCTTCAACACTCATTGTCATTTTGTTATTTATCATGCCAAAGGAAATTTTTAAAGGGGATGTTTCTCTGAGACTTTCATCATTTTTGCAAAGCCTATAGAAATATTCCATGTCCTTACACTTCCTTGTCATCCATGTTTCAATAACGAACCACCTATCAAGTGATTCTATGTCAACCTTTCTTCATCATTTGTCTAGAGCACACCATGTATCTATTCTTCCCTTTCATCCACATGTTTCATTTTATTGTAAATACATCTCCGTGTTGGAGTATATCCATTGTCACGATTCTTCTTCTATATGTTGGAGGAAGAGGAAGTAAGACCAAGCCACCTCATATTTTCCTAGCAATGGAAGCCTTAAAACATATATGGATTAAGGTAGCTTTTATCATGAAAAATCAATCTAATTTGTGATATCTTCCTTTCCCTATCTGAAGCTCAAGTTTTTTTCTAGTCCAGTTGATCAAGGAGTGATGTGATCCTATCAACAAATTCTAGATGCATTTGTCAACAACATATCAACTAATGCCACGTATGGAAAATGTGATTGGTGCATCGGTGGATAATCTTCCATGCTATTGTCTTGATCTTTGGATTAACTGATATTTGTTTATTTATAAAGTGTGTTGCATGTGGGATCAATTTAATGGTATGTTCCATGACATCTCTTTTCAATCCCTCGTAATCCTAAGAAATGCAATACAAAATTGATCACTTCAATTTTCACACAATATTCAACCTTCACATATTCAACCTCATTATTTTTTTTGGCATCATTTTCCTTGTATTAGTGAAACCTCCAAACTAATGAGTATCCAAATATATTAAAAATCCACCATTCAATGTATCTACGAGATACAAATTATTGGTTCTTTTGCATACTAGCATTACTGAGAGATAAAATCAGTGAATATTCCACATTGGCTATGTGAAATCCTTTTATGTTTAACATATCAAACTTGTTTTAGATAGTAACATGGTTTCATTATAAATATTATTCAATAAACATTTAAATTATGTTATTATTTAAATTAATTTTATCAATGTTATTTATTTATCATATTATTAATCTAAAAGCCAAAAAAGTATATCTAAAATAATAGGTGGCACATATTATTTTAAGAAATTACTATGTAAATATAGATATAGATCAAATTAACTCATTAAAAATAAACATAGAAATAAAAATACATAACATTATATAAATTTTTACAAGTTATCTTATGAGGGGCAACTCAATTAGCAATGATTGTGTTATGAAGTATGGTGTAAACTAAGAAATTTAATGTTTAAATTCTCATGGGTTAGGCCAAAAAAAAACTTTTACAAATTTCTTTTTGCTTCATTATATTATATTATATTTCTTTAGTTATGAAAAAAACTCATTATAATAAGAATTAAAACCATTTTCAGAGATTATAACTTCATTCTTAGGATTATTTTTTGTTAGAATTAAAGTTTTGTATCGTGTAGTGTCTTCTAATAAAAGTATATTGTTGAAAATGAAAGTTGGGGTATTACTACAAATAAATGGATTTACTGATTTTTGTTTTCGATTCTTCAATTTATTGGAAAAATCTTGCAAAGTTAATTTTTTGGGGGAAAATATCGAATATAAATTATGTTAAAATTCCTCAATGGGGGTGTTATGAAAGCGTTGAGGCCTCAGAAATCTGTGGCAACAACAAGGGGGATAACCACCCGGTCCGGACCTTAAGACATCTCCTTTTCCATTTGGGATAGTGGCTCCGACTTGATATAATGGGACCAATTTCCCAGATTTGGGTTTTTTTTTTATTGTTGGGTTTATCTCAAAGGATTTGCATGAAGAATTACTAAAAACTAAAACAAATTTATTCTAAAATGCAAAACTTTGAATTTAAGCCTAATTTAATCTAACCCGGGATAATACTAGTTTGATGCGATCTAAAATGATATCTATTCAATATGTGATGATGAATATCATCACAGATTTAATAGAATTATTACTTTGTAAGATGATTCTCTTGAAAAAATAGTTAATCAAAAGAAAATGAGAAATATATCGCATATATCTGATGATCATATATAAAACAAACCAATTTCTATATTTATATCGTACAATAGTGCAACTGATATTTCAGATAAAAACAATCGATCTCATATATAATTCATGAAAGTTGGATTCATCACTAATATTCAAAAAACAGAATTAGCATACATGATAATAGTACCAGATTTGTACTGCTATGTTCGTTTGATCAATGATAATAGGCCACATTCAACTCCTCTATCAATAAGTCTTTCAAAGAATACAAAAGTGCATCAACATTGATCAACAAAATGATATATATAACTGAAAAGGTCGTGTTCCATTACTTTATCAAGATATTCACAAACTTACTTACAATTAAGAATTCTTTGCAAATGTTCTCAATAAAATTCTGGAACCTTCTCTAAATGCATGAGAAGGGTTTAAATACTAAACTAGCTACAAAATAAAATAAAATTATCACAAAAATGTAGAGGAGGTTTCAAACAACCTTTCTCTAAAAACTTAACTTAAACAATAATCTAGGAACTTTGAACTAACAATCCTGATTTTGTGAATCTTGCCTTTCTTTCTGAGTGTGATTGCAAAGTTGACAAATATCTAGCATTGCTTTAAGCTGAGTTGGCTATGATATCTGTGACCGAATATGTCCCTTGAAAACAACATTTGAGATTACTGACTGAGATCTTTCTGCTGAATCTGTAAGAAACTAAAGATTTTGATGTTGATGGTAAGGTTTGATCAGAAAATTCCAGTAATTTTCCTGATCAAACTTATTAACTTTTTTGATCATTTCCTCTTGTGTATCTTCTCTCTATCTCCACTTTAATTCTACTTCCCTTTTTCCTGAAAACACATCAGACGTGTTTTCTTTAAGAAGTTATGTTTTAAACAATTGATCACATATGGACTGAATAATCTCATTTGATTTCTTGGACGTCTTGGTTGTTGCTTTCTCTGCTTGATTAATTTGTTTCCTCCATTCTGTGAATAACAATTCTTTGTGAAGCTTATCTATTTGTGGTAGATTAGATTATTCTCCAATGTCTGAAATTTGCCACCGAATGTGTTCTTTGATTTTTTTTCAAGTCTTTCACATTCCAATTTCTGAATTGCTATTTGTTGAATCATTATCTTATTGGAATTACAATAAGAATCAATCATAGAATCTTGGTGACAAAACATTTCTTGTTCTTTCTTTAACATAGTATTTACATCAAGTGCTTCTTTGATGAATTGTTCTAACTGCGGTTGACTCTGTAATTTAGCCATTGCTTTTTCCAGATGTTCTTGCTTTTCATTAAGCTCTGTTTTAATTCTTGTACTTTGGCTTCCTTTTGTTTCAGCAATATTCTAACCTCAGTAGCTTTATCAATAGTAGCGGTGGCATATTCCCCTGAATATTGTGATAACTTGGTTAGATGTTCAGTGGGATCATCTGAGGAATCCTTCCAAAGTACATCAACTGACTCATCTGTTGGTTTTGGATTTGTTTCATCAATCCTTCTTCTTTTATTCTTTTTAACCACAGCTTTATAGCTAGGACTGTAGAAAATGTCTAATGACGGAATATCTTCAATATGAAGAACTATCTGATCTGTAGGGTAGGCCGGTATGATTTCTTTGTCATGCACTGCTGGAACTCTTTGTAGCGGATTGACAGTTTCAACTATTTTCTATGAAGGTTCTGGTGTTTGAAAACTTTTTTTTCTGATCAATATTGGGATTTTCTTTTGAAGTCTTTATTGCTTGAGAAAATTCTTCCCATTCATTCATTAGATATTTTATTTGAGAGGGCTTGGATTGATCTAACATGCTATGAGTATGTTGAACTATTTCCGAATTTGATCTTGTCCCATTGTTCTTTGTTTTCTCTAGCACTTCTATCTCTTGAAGAATTTGTTCAATTTCTAAATTTACTTTCTTAGATTCGAATTCCTCAGATTGATCTAAATTATCAGAATGTTGTTGCGATTGACCTGATTCATTTTCAGATATATCTTTCATTTCATCATCTATACTAACACTTGGAGTGTGTTTTTCATCTTCATTAGTCAACATATTCAAAGGAACCTTTTCTAGTCTATTGTTTCTATATGCTTGAAAAGCTTCAGCATCTTCTTGACTTAATTGACTAGAAACGTATTTGATAACATTAGAGAAATTTTCCATGCCTTGGAAGAAATCATCAAATTTATCTTCTTCCTTTACAAAAGGATTCATTTTTAGCTCTGTGATGTAATTTTTAATCACATCATTGGGATAATATAATCTTCCTGGCATAAATGCCAATTTCAACAACTGAATCTTGGGAACTTCTTTGTATGTATGACCAATATTAGCCAGAGCAAAGGTGCCACGCAGTAGAGGGAAAGTATGCCAAATAGCCTTCTTACCATCTTTTAACTGCTTTGTGACACCGTTTACAAGCTGATATGATATTTCTTTTGCAAGTAATTTATTTGGAGCATAGTAAGGTAAAACATGGGGAGAAGCATAACTCCAAAATACTCTAATATATGTGAACTTTTCTTCAGCAAACCATATTACTACGAGAAGAATATCTACATTGAATTCTTCAGAAACCCTTGGAGACTTTTTGTTGAAAATCATTTGATGCATGGGAAATATGACTCCATAGCAGATTTTATAGAAGTGCAAGTGGAACTCAGAATCTCAGAGTTCTCTATGGTAGATATGAATCGGGGTAGGGTTTTTGGTGGTCCATTTCCAACCCATGGTAGGAAAATTAAAAGTAAAACAAATGGAATCCATGACATAAGAAGACATATAAAATGGAGGTATTTCTCTGAGTGAAACACTTCTTTTATTCCTATATTCAGTGATATGTTTGGCTAGGTAATTGGATAGAATGTCTGCCCAATTTAGGACAGATGAATTGACGATTCCGTCAATTAGGGGAACCCAATCTCTTTAAAATCTAGTACTATCAGGCTTGGCAAATATTCTACACAATATACCAGTGGCATAGAAATAAGGATTAGGAATTGTGCAATTGGGTACGTACCAAACTTGTCTTTCTTCAATTTCCCTTCATTTTCCTTCCATTCATGGATGACTTTGATAAGATCTGGATGTTTTTCCTTGAAACTATGCACATACTTATTGTCGTATCTCTGCTACGAGGTTGGTAGATGACACATTGCTGCTAAATCCTCTACTTTGAAAGAACCCATAATCTCTCCTCTTGAAAATTCTATCTTCAATGTTTAAGTGGTCAATTGCCCACTTAACCATGTCTGTATAAGGAAGAATCTTTGGTCTCGTTGTTATTCTATGAATGTGTGAGCATGCAACATCAAAAAGGGTTGCATCGGAGGTAGAATCAGTGCCTGTAGCAGAAACTTTGTCTATAACCCTTGGTCCTTCATCTTTGAAGAGTTTGTACATTACCTCCCATGACGAACTACCACAGTCTTTGTTGCAGACGATGTCTAAAAATAATGAAGACATATCTGCGTCTTCTGTGGATGATGTTTGAGATATTTCCTTGCCTCTTTTGCTCATTTTGAACTTCTTCAACCAAATAATTGATTTCCTGAGAAAAGCGAATTTAATCATATAAGGAGTCTCATAAGAGTAAATCAATCATTTACTTCTAATGCACGCGATAAGATGTCAATTTATCAATCATATTTCATAATTCCTAATTTAATATATCACATGGCCTCGCATGTAAGATCTATCAATCATTTTAAAGCTATTAAGATCTTAAATTTCATTTGATATGACATAAGTTGTTTTCACACGCTGAATTCATTTAATACACAAATCACAATCATTCCTTGTAATATTTCACGATGCTAAATCTTTAAACGCTACGAAATTTGATCTGCACAAATCGCAGATCGCAACTTTTATAAGATAACGTTTGAATGTATATTATAAGTTGCGTGCAATGCGAATTGCAAAAAAATTAAAGTGGACGCGATTTCAAAAGATTTTATATTTCCTAGTGTATTTTCTTGTCAGGTCCTTGGGTATCGCGGCTTATATCATTTGCTTCTTATGGCTTTATTGATTAACTAAAGTGTGATGCGAAAAAGGAAGAATAAAACGATGATTTTGATGTTTTTACAAGGTTTTTAAATTATTTACTCGAAATGGCTTAGAGCGCATTCCGCAATTCGCATATCTTACATTTTATAATTATTTTTTGAAATAAGATATGTAATATACGATGCACTTTTAAAGAAAAAATAGAAATTTTATTTTCTAAGTTTTTTTATATTAGGAAATTATAAAAATAATTTCCTATTTATTTTTAAAGGGTCCCTATTTATAAAAAATAAATGGGGGTTATTGTATAGCGCAACAATTGGCGATTCACTTGGATGAACCAGATGTCTGTAATAAAAATTTTGAAAATTCTGAACCTTTTTTAAAACAAAATAGTTAAAGGAAGGAAATTTCAAATAAATAATATCTTTGCCAAAAAATGAAAATTCCTTTTATTCATTATTCATGAGAATTCCTCTATAAAGATATCAGTATGAAAATCTATATCAATCCTTACTTAGTTTAAAAAGGATAAAGTAAATAACCTTTGCAAATTAGCTTTATATAAGTTTACTCTTTTTATCACAGTTAGAGCCTCTGTTCCAATGGGCAATTTTAAGCTTTTGGCAGGGTTACCTTTTACCCAGCTATGATCCATCTTTCCATCCAGTATTTCTCATAGTTTTCATAAGTGAATTATAATTTATGAAAACTTTCTCTTATATATTTTTATCTTCTAAAAGGCCATTGTCTTGGCTTGGTAACCAAATAACGACAATGCCATCCACAAATAGTAATTAAACTGATCAAGCTGGCTCCTGATGAGACCCCTTGTCTTTATGATATAATCTCAAGTCATTACACTGTTTTGGTAGACAGTATTAGTAATGTCAGTTTAACTATTTATTTATGAACATGGTAAACAAGCTCGTGATGAGACTTATCATCTTTTAAGCTTTTCTTCAAATCATCTCTTTTTATTTTCTTTTGAATTCCTTTTGAAAACTTATAAGATTTTCTAGATGGGATGAATCATAGGTCCTTTTAAGACACTGGATGATAATGTTGAGTTTTAAATCTCCTTTCTGCAAGAATTTTTCTTACTATATTAAAGTTTCTTTTCTAGACTGATAAAAGAATATTCACGCTATATAAAAATGAGATTTCATCAAAATAAATAATTGCTTTATTGAAATTCCATTTTTAGAAAGATAGAATCAATCTGTCTCTCTAAATCTTTCGATTTTCCTTCTTTAACATTTTCATTTTTTATAAGTAAAAAGAAAAATCAAAAGAAAGTTATCTGAGGTTTGTTTTGAATGGCCAACTATCAATACTAATCAAGCTTTTATTTTTGCAAGAAAAAACAAAAGATTTTAATATACAAGGATAGAAGGGATTACCTCCTATGAGAAATATTTTTTCAAAATTTGCCCATTAACAAGCAAAGAATCCTTTTTGCTTGATAAATCTTGCAACAGAAATGTTGATGGGCCTATTTCTTCAATTATTTGAAATGGACCTAGCCATATTTTTTGAAACTTTGTGTGTTTACCCTTTTCCTCATGCACTTTGTCCCACTTCAATACCAAATCACCAATTTGAAAATTCTTTGGACTGGCGGAAGTTGAATCAAATGAAGCTTTTATTATTTGTTGATGATGGATATGAGTTTGTTTGGCTTTTTCTCTTTCTTCTTCCAACTTAAGAATTTTACCTTGTCTAAGTTGAAGGGAAGAGGAAGGATTCTCATCAATAAATTGTACTAAATCAAATGATGGTATTGCTACGTTTGTGGGTAAAATTTCTTCCTTCCCATAAACTAACACAAATGGAGAAGTACCTATTGAAGCTTTGTCGGTGATTCTATCTACCCAAGGAGAAAATAGTAGTGCTTTATGCCAAATTTTATGATTTTGTTTTATAATTCGTTTAATGATTCTGATAAGGTTTTTATTTTTAGATTCAGCTAATCCATTACCTTGTGGGTAAAATTTAGCTGAGTATTTTAATTTAAAACCTCTTTTCAAAGCAAATTCTATCATAGCATTTCCAGAAAAGTAAGATGCATTATCAAATATCAAAGCTGATGGGAGACCAAACCTGGTGATTATGAACTAATCAATAAAATCTGTAATACTTTGTGTATTAACCACCATTAATGGGATAGCTTCTACCCATTTTGTGAAGTAATCAATTGCAGTTAGAATATACTTGTACTGTTTTAAAGAGTTAGGAGTTATTTCACCTATAATATCTAACACCCATTGTTCAAATGGTTGTTGGATATTTACTGGCTGTAAAGGAAATGTTTATTTCCTTTCTCTTCCTGTTGCAGTTTGAAATACTTTACATTTTCTCTCATATTCATGTGCATCTTTAAACAGAGTTGGCCAATAATAATTAGCATGCAGTATTTTATGAGCTGTGGTGTTTCCTCCGAAATGACCACCAGCCGGTCCATCATGTAGTTCCTACCTTACTTTTTCAGCTTCAGTTTTTTCTAAACATCTCAATAATACAGAATCATAATTTCTCTTAAATAACACATCATCTATGAGTTGATATTGATTTTCTTTAAGTCTCAGAGCACACTTTGCTGTATAATTGAGATATAATGGAGCATATCCATTTTTCAAGAAAAAATTCATATCAGCATATTATGATTGAGAATCGTTTAGGCTTACCTCGGACAGTTGTATTTCATTTGATTGATCTTCTTTTGTTGGTAAATGAGAGGCTCCAGTTAAAATCATGCAAAAACCTTGTCCTTTAACAATTTTAGTCGGATGTATCTCTACATCATATTCTTCAAGTGCAGTAACCCAATTTTCTCTCTTCTCTCCTACTTCTCGTTGAAGTAATAATTGCCTTACTACTGAGTAAGGTACTATTATTTTACTATGTGTTTTTAGGAAAAAAGGTCTAAAATGTTTCAAAGCTTTAAACACAGCATAAGCTTGTTTTTCCACAGCTGAATAATTTAACTTAGCACCTTGAAGGTCAGAACTAAAAAACGCAATTTGTGCTTCAATGTTTTGATCATTTAACTGTGTCAAAATTGTTGCATATGATGTATCAGAAGAAAATGTATATAATACAAATGTTTTAAGAAAATCAGGAGTTGTTAAGGAGGGAGCTTCAATGATGGATTTTTTTATCAACTCAAAAGAATTTCTTTCTTCTTTTCCCCATTTAAAATTTGAATTTTTCTTGATCATTGATTGTAGGGGTAAGATGATTTGGGGAAAATCTGGAACAAACCTCTTTACAAAATTAATTTGTCCTAAAAATGATTCCATTGTTTTTTTATTATGTGGTAGAGGAATATTTTCAATTTCTTGAATCTTATCAGGATCGATATGGATTCCTTTTTTAGAAACAATGAATTTCAATAATTTACCTTCTGATAAGGTGAAATAACATTTTTTCGGATTCAAGGAAATACCGTATTTTCTACATCTTTCAAAAATGTTTTTTAGGTGATTAATCTGATTATTTCTATGCTTAGAGTAAACAATAATGTCATCTAAGTATATAAAAATTGAGCTATTGATTAGTCCTCTGAAAGCTATATCCATAGCATGTTGAAATGTAGCACCAGCATTAATGAGTCCAAAAGGCATTTTTTGATATGTGTATGTTCCCCGCTTTGTTCTGGATGTTGTCTTTAATCTATCATCTGGGTGTACCATGATCTAATTGTATCTTGAAAATCCGTCAATAAAAGACATCAATTCAGATCCTGCAACTGATTGTAATATATGTTCCATGGTAGGTAACGGAAAATTATCCTTCTGACAGGCTTTATTTAAATTTCTAAAGTATATGAAAATCCTAATGTCTCCATTCGTTTTCCTAACTGGAACCATATTTGACACCCATTTCGAATGTCTAACAGGAAAAATGACTTTGGCTTTGCGCATATCGTTTAATTTAGATTTAATTTGACTTTCTAAATTCGGATGAATTTTTCTAATTTTTTGTTGAACGGGCTTATCATCTGAGATCATAGGTATGGTATGTTGAATTATGGAAGTATCATATGTCTTAAGATCTGAATAATCCCATGCAAATATATCTTTATATGTTTTCAGCAATTTAATGAATGACATCCTTTCTTCAGGTTTTAAACCAAGACCTAAGTTGATGTTTTGAGGTTTTTCTGTTGTACCAAGGTTAATCAATTCAAACTTTAAAGTAGAACTTTGAGTTTTTGAATTGGTTACCTTCTTAAACATATCTTTCAAATCATAGAGATCTTCCATTTTGACTACAGATTTGGGAATTTAATTAGTATTTGGTTTATATTCAATCTGTAAATTATGTTCATGTTCATCTATGATCTGACCTTCATAAGCTCTTTCTGATGTAAGAAAGTCTAATATATTTGTATCATTATTAAATACTCTCTAATTTGTTACATTGTCAGGAATGGAAGGCCTAAAAATTAACTCAATTGAAAATCTATCTGGGCTAAATTCTTCAGATGGTATGAGTCTAGATGCTACATTAGCAAGTAAATCAGCACTTGCATTTTGTAATCTAGGAACTGTGGAGATATTGAGTGCAGTAAAATGGGAAGTAAGATTCTAAGCTAAGGTTTGATAATGTTTTAAATGTCCAGAAATACAATGGATCATATTTCTGACTTGTCTAACAATTATTTCAGAATCTCCATATACTTGCAAATATTTAACATTCAATTCTATAGCTTTACACAGACCTTGTATCAATGCTTCATATTCAGCAGTATTATTTGTACACTGGAACTCGAGTCTACAAGCTAGCATTGTTTTCTCTCCTTGTGGGTTGATTAAATGCAACTTGCTCCTACACCATCTTCTGATTTTGAACCATCAAAATATAGAGTCAAAAATAAAGATTGTTTTGGAATTTGATTACTAAGATTAACACATCTAGAAGCATCTGTTTGACAAAAGTTTTCAATTTGAGAAATAGCAGTGTTTATTGAAAAAGGTGAAACCTAAGCATTGAATGATCCAAGAAATGATTCAGTTGAATAATTTCCTATGATATTATTAGTGAAGGATACAGATTCATTTGCTTCTTCTAGTTCAGTGACTGTATGTTTCATGAATTTTTCACGTTCAATTATGATTTGATTTGGTTTTCCATTGTATGGTAACCACGTGTGACCAATCAGTAGCAAAATATCCATGTAACTTTTTAGACCAATCCCTGCTTAGAATAAGACCATAAAATTCAGGGATGTCTGTGACCAAAATATCAATTACTTGCAGTACCTTTGGATTGGATGATAACCTAATAGATACTGACAGCATTTCTCCAATAACTTCAACTCTTGTTCTATCCAATTGAACTATATGTACAGCTAAATTTTGAGGAGTAATATTCAATTTTTTATATATCATTCTTGGCATAATGTTTGAAGAAGCTCCTGAATCAATAAGACATTTATGAAAATTTTTGTTGAAAATCTCATAAGTCAAAAGTAAAGGAAATAGATCTATCACCAATTAAAACAAGATCATTGGGATTTACTTTGTTTTCAGATGATGGAGGTTTTCCCATATCTTTAGAAGCTTGTGCTATAACTGGTGGTTGTATAGGTTCTACGGGGATTGCCTTGAGTTCTCTAAGCAAAATTTGTTGTTGTTGTTTGAGTTTGGTCATTTCGTGTAATGAAATATTTGCTTTAGTATTTTTCATATCTTCAACTATATTATATTCCACTGTATATGAAACTATCAAAGTTTTAGAAATTGTATTTGGATCTGGTGGAATAGAATCTGTCTGAACAGTTTTAGATTTTCTAGCTACTGTTTTCTCCCTGGTAGGGAGAAATTTTTATTTCTGATTTGATACAGTTGGATCAGAAGAAGATTTAATTCTTGTGGACACAGGCATAGCTTCACTTTCTTCCTTTGTGGGAAGAATGAAATCCCATAAACCATTTAATTCAACTTCTTCCTCATATTCTAGCTCTTTTTCAGATGGTGAGGGATCTTCAGTATCTTGATAGGATTCAGCATTCGTAACTACGTTTGGAGGTTGAGATGTTGAAGAAGGGTTTTTCTTAAATGGGTGAAATGATTTTTTAGGGGTTGAGGTTTCAGCGACCTGTTTCTTTATTTCAATCATATCATTTGACATAGTCTTTAATACTTTTTGAAGACGTTCAAGATCAAATGGATCTTTCCAGACCTTCTTTTTTAAATCTTGACTAAATGTCACTTTCTTGGATTTCTTGTCTTCTATCTCTGAACGTTTTTCTAATGATAAAATTCTTTTCTCTACAGCAAGAGTTTCTTTCATGTTCTCTAATAGGGTAGCTTTACCAACTCTATCTACAAAAATAGCTATATTAGAAGGCAAAGAAGAAATATACCATTCTATTTGTACATCAACAGTAGGTTTGGAAGCAGTTGGAATTTTGTTTAATAACTTTTTAAATCTGGAGTTGAAATCTTTGATCCTTTCCCCTAAATTTGTTTTAAGATTGGAAAAAGAATTTATTAGGGATGCAACAGTTCTATCATCTCCAAATTTTGCAAGGAAAACTTGTTCAAAAGTTGCCCAATCGACAATAGATCCTGTTGGAAGTGAAAAATACCAGGATCCTGTAGATCCTTGTAAAGTATAAGGAAACAATCTAACTACAGTATCTTCATGAGAAACTCCATTTAGATTCATGGCTAACATAAAATTTTTGATATGTTCTTTGGTGGGAATACCATCATCTAGATTATATTTAGGTAACCATTTTTTTGGATGATCTGGAAGAGGATTTGGGTTGGTTATTAATACAACACCAGGATTCGTCCAAGGTCGATTAGCCATAATTAGATTTTAAATTTGTGAAGATATAGAAGTAGATCCAGAAGTAGGTGGAATGAATGAAGAAATTACAACTGGAACAGTACTACTTGTAACAGCACTGATTGTTTGAATAGAGGAAATGTAAGACTGAGAAGATGGAGATTGAATAAGAGGATGTGAAGAAGTAACTGAAGGGAAATTTGATGTGACTTCACTTGTATCTGACTTAGATCTGGATATAGCAACTTTTCTGCGAAATTATTCAATTGGAAATTCAAAAGGTGGAATTCAAAGTTTCTCACTTTTAGATCTAGTTAATATACCGGTTTCTCTAAATGGAGAAGTAACACTTTCCTCAGAAGCTTCTGGGTTAACAGGCTTTTCAGCAAAAATATATACTCCTTCTAATTTCTGAATTAAAGACTGAACTTCGAGAGACTCAGGAGTGAATTCTGAAGCAGATGATTGTCGAGATACTTCTGGATATGATGGAAAGGTTTCTACTATTTCCAATTTCTGAGTTGGTGATCTAGAGTGTGATCGGGAAGTTATAGAATGCTTTTGGAGAGATCGACTCTTATGAGGGCTTCTAGTTTTAGGTTTAGACTTATATGCCATTCATAGTCGCCATCCTTCTAGTGCCAAAAATGTTGAGGCCTCAGAAATATGTTGCAACAACAAGGGGGATAACCACCTAGTCCAGACCTTAAGACAGCTCCTTTTCCGTTTGGGATAGTGGCTTCGACTGGAAATAATGGAACCAATTTCCCAGATTTTGGTTTTTTGTTTGATTTTTAGTTTTCACTCAAAGGATTTGCATGAAGAATTACTAAAAACTAAAACAAATTTATTCTAAAATGAAAAACTTTGAATTTAAGCCTAATTTAATCTAACCCAGGATAATGCTATTTTGATGCGATCTAAAATGATATCTATTCAATATGTGATGATGAAGATCATCACATATTTAATAGAATAGAATTATTACTTTGTAAGATGATTATCTTGAAAAAATAGTTAATCAAAAGAAAATGAGAAATATATCGCATATATCTGATGATCATATATAAAAAAAAACCAATTTCTATCTTTATATCGTACAATAGTGAAACTGATATTTCAGATAAAAACAATCGATGTCATATATAATTCATGAAAGCTAGATTCATCACGAATATTCAAAAAACAAAATTAGCATACATGATAATAGTACCAGATGTGTACTGCTATGTTCGTCTGATCAGCGATAATAGGCCACATTCAACTTTCCTCTATCAATAAGTCTTTCAAAGAATACAAAAGTGCATCAACATTGATCAACAAAATGATATATATAACTGAAAAGGCCGTGTTCCATTACTTTATCAAGGCATTCACAAACTTACTTACAATTAAGAATTCTTTGCAAATGTTCTCAATAAAATTCTGGACCCTTCTCTAAATGCATGAGAAGGGTTTAAATACTAAACTAGCTACAAACTAAAATTAAATTATTACAAAAATGTAGAGGAGTTTTCAAAAACATTTCTCTAAAAACTTAACTTAAACAATAATCTAGGAACTTTGAACTAACAATCCTGATTTTGCGAACCTTGCCTTTCTTTCTAAGTGTGATCACGAAGTTGAAAAATATCTAGCATCGCTTTAAGTTGAGCTGGCTCTGATATCCGTGACCGGATCTATCCCTTGAAAACAGCATTTGAGATTTCTGATTGATATCTTTTCGTTGAATCTGTAAGAGACTGAAGAGTTTGATGTTGATGGTAAGGTTTGATCAAAAAATTCCATTAATTTTCCTAATCAAAATTTTTAACTTTTTTGATCATTTCCTCTTATGTATCTGCTCTCTGTCCCCACTTTAATTCTACTTCTCTTGTTCCTGAAAACACATCATACATGTTTTCTTTAAGAAGTTATGTTTTAAACAATTGATCACATATGGACTGAATAATCTCATTTGATTTCTTAGACGTCTTGGTTGCTGCTTTCTCTGCTTGATTAATTTGTGTTCTCTATTCTATGAATAACAATTCTTTGTGAATCTTATCTATTTGTGGTAGATTAGCTTGTTTTCTTGTGTCTGAAATTTTCCACTGAATGTGTTCTTCGATTTTTTTTTCAAGTCTTTCACATTCCAATTTCTGAATTACTATTTTCTGAATCATTATCTTATTGGAATCACAATAAGAATCAATCATAGAAGCTTGGTGACAAAACATTTCTTGTTCTTTCTTTAACATAGTATTTACATCAAGTGCTTCTTTGATGAATTATTCTAACTGTGGTTGACTTTATAATTCAGCCATTGCTCTTTCTAGATGTGCTTGCTTTTCATTAAGCTCTGTTCTAATTCTTGTACTTTGGCTTCCTTTTGTTTCAACAATATTCTAACCTCAGTAGCTTTATCAACAGTAGCGGTGGCATATGCCCCTGCATATTATGATAACTTGGTTAGATGTTCAGTGGGATCATCTGATGAATCCTTCCAAAGTACATCAACTGATTCATCTATTGGTTTTGGAGTTGTTTCAACAATCCTTCTTCTTTTATTCCTTTTAACCACAACTTTGTAGCTAGGACTGTAGAAAATGTCTAATGATGGAATATCTTCAATCTGCAGAACTATCTGATCTGTAGGGTAGGCCAGTATGATTCTTTCTCATGCACTGCTAGAACTCTTTGTAGAGGATTGACAGTTTCAACTATTTTCTGTGAAGGTTCTGGTGTTTGAAAACTTGTTGTCTGATCAATATTGGGATTTTCTTTTGAAGTCTTTATTGCTTGAGAAAATTCTTCTCATTCATTCATCAGATATTTTATTTGAGAGGGCTTGGATTGATCTAACATGCTATGAGTATGTTGAACTATTTCTGAATTTGATTTTCTCCCATTATTCTTTGTTTTCTCCAACACTTCTATCTCTTGAAGAATTTGGTCAATTCCTTAATTTGCTTTCTTATATTCAGATTCCTCTGATTGATCCAAATTATCAAACTGCTATTGTGATTGACCTGATTCATTTTCAAATATATCTTTCATTTCATCATCTATACTAACACTTGGAGTGTGTTTTTCATCTTCAATAGTCAACAGATTCAAAGGAACCTTTTCTAGTCTATTGTTTCTATATGCTTGAAAAGCTTTAGCATCTTCTTGACTTAATTGACTAGAAACATATTTGATAACATCAAAGAAATTTTCCATGCCTTGGAAGAAATCATCAAATTTATCTTCTTCCTTTACAAAAGGCTTCATTTTTAGCTCTGTGATGTAATTTTTAATCACATCATTGGGATCATATAATCTTCATAGCATAAATGCCAATTTCAACAACTAAATCGTGGGAATTTCTTTGTATGTATGGCCAATATTATCCAAAGCAAAGGTGCTGCACTATAGAGGGAAAGTAGGCCAAATAGCTTTTTTACCATCTTTTAACTGCTTTGTGACACCGTTGACAAGCTGATATGCTATTTCTTTTGCAAGTAATTTATCTGGAACATAGTAAGGTAAAACATGGGGAGAAGCATAACTCCCAAATACTCTAATATATGTGAACTTTTCTTTAGCAAACCATATTTCTCGCGAAGAATATCTACATTGGCTTCTTTAGAAACCCTTGGAGACTTTTTTTTGAAAATCATTTGATGCATGGGCAATATGACTCCATAGTAGATTTTATAGAAGTGCAAGTGGAACTTGGAATCCCAGAGTTCTCTATGGTAGATACGAATCGGGGTAGGGTTTTTAGTGGTCCATTTCCAACCCATGGTAGGAAAATTAGAAGTAAAACAAATGGAATCCATGACATAAGAATACATATAAAATGGAGGTATTTATCTTAGCGAAACACTTCTTTTATTCCTATATTTAGTGATATGTTTGGCTAGGTAATTGGATAGAATGTCTACCCAATTTAGGATAGATGAATTGACAATTGCGTCAATTAGGGGAACCCAATCTCTTGAAAATCTAGTACTATCAGGCTTGGAAAATATTCTAAACAACATAACAGCGGCATAACAATAAGGATTAGGAATTTGTGCAATTGGGTACGTACCAAAATTTTCTTGCTTCAATTTCCTTCCATTGTCCTTCCATTCATGGATGACTTTGATAAGATTTGGATGTTTTGATTTGAAATTTTGCACATACTTATTGTCATATCTCTACTGCAGGGTTGGTAAATGATACATTGTTGCTAAATCCTCTACTTTGAAAGAACCCATAATCTCTCCTCTTGAATTCTTGAAAATTCTATCTTCAATGTTTAAGTGGTCAATTACCCACTTAACCATGTCTGTATAAGGAATAATCTTTGGTCTCGTTGTTATTATGTGAATGTGCGAGCATGCAACATCAAAAATGGTTGCATCAGAGGTAGAATCAGTGCATGTATCAGAAACTTTGTCTATCACCCTTGGTCCTTCATCTTTGAAGAGTTTGTACATTGCCTCCCATGACAAACTACCATAGTCTTTGTTGCAGATGGTGTCTGAAAATAATGAAGACATATATGCATCTTCTGTGGATGATGTTTGAGAGATTTCCTTGCTTCTTTTTCTAATTTTGAACTTCTTCAACTAAATAATTGATTTCCTGAGAGAAAAGCGAATTTAATCATATAAGGAGTCTCATAAGAGTAAATCAATCATTTAGTTCTAATCCACGCGATAAGATGTCAATTTATCAATCACCTTGCATAATTCCTAATTTAATATATCACATGGCCTCGCACGTAATATCTATCAATCGTTTTAAAGCCGTTAATATCTCAAATTCCATTTGATATGACATAAGTTGTTTTCACACACTGAATTCATTTAATACACAAATTGCAATCATTCCCTATAATATTTCGTGATGCTTAATCTTTAAAGGCTACGAAATGCGATCTGCGCAAATTGCAGATCACAAATTTTATAAGATAACATTTGAATGTATATTATAATTTGCATGCAATGCAAATTGAGAAAAACTTAAGGTGGACGCAATCGCAAAAGATTTTATATTTCCTAGTTTATTTGCTTGTCGGGCCTACGGGTATCACGACTTATATCATTTGCTTCTTATGGCTTTATTGATTAACTAAAGTGTGATGTGAAAAAGGAAGAATAAAACGATGATTTTGATGTTTTTGCAAGGTTTTTTAATTATTTTCTCGGATAGGCTTCGAGCGCATTTCGCAGTTCGCATATCTTACATTTTATAATTCTTTTTTGAAATAAGATATGTAATATGCGATGCACTTTTAAAGAAAAAACAGAAATTTTATTTTCTAAGTTTTTTATTTTAGGAAATTATAAAAATAATTTCCTATTTATTTTTAAAGGGTCCCTATTTATAAAAAATAAATGGGGGTTTTTGTATAGCACAACAGAAAGGCAGTGAGAGGCTTGGGACTTTGTTCCCACCAATCTCAGTGTATTAACCACGTATTAATAGTTCATTAATGAAGGGTGTACATACTTGGCACTTTTCATGTAGGAGAATGCAACCCTCCATTTGGCGTAGTGTTTATGAGGTGATGGAGATGAAAATTGAAGGCATTGGCGAAGGTAGGAATGGTGGAGCTTGGGTTATTTCATTGTTATGGTTCAATAGTGGTGTAGTATTTTTCGGAGGTGAATTTATGGAAAAGAGGGTGAATCAATGGCTTATGGGAATGAGGAACTCCATAGGCATTGTTGTGAGAAATTTCTTGTACTAGGAGGAAGACTTGGTGTCCCATGCTTGAAATTATTGGTCACTTGGTAAGATTGTCTTGGCTTAATTGTGTTCAAGTAGGAAGATGTCAACTTTCTATGGGATTTTATCGCTAGCAATTGGAAATGGTATGCCCCGTGTAATTTTTATAGTCCTATTGTATTTAGAGTAGTTTGTTTTATGTGGTTCTTATGACGAAATAAAAATTTGCGGTTTAGTGTCTCAGCTAGTGAATGTGTCTTGTATTCTGAGGGCTAGGGTATTTGAAAGTTTTGTAGCCATGTTTGCATTGTGTATTATAAGTCTGTGTCCCCTTGGAAAATTTGGAACTGGGGTTTTCATTCCAAGAGTTGTCTGGGAACCCTAGGTAATAAGGATTGCTATGTGTTGGGGTGGAGTTAGGTTATTTTTATACAAGATATTGATTATAGCAGGGTTTGGTTCCTAAGGTTACAACTTATGTGCCCAATTTTAAGGGGTCTAAGTATTTGATCCACACAAATTTTCCCATCTCTTTGGTTGGTGAGTCTGTTTCAAAGGTCAATTCTTATGGTTTGTGCTTTTGTGACAACATCCTCTGGTGGTTCCTAGGTCTTTCTAAGATCGATTAGATTCAGTGGCTTTGTCCCTTTACAGGTAGAGGTAATCGTTTTAAGGAAGCAGAAGAATCCTCTTGTGTTCCTACAATGCCGCCCAGGCAGAGGGACGTGAAAAAGGGGATGAGGATCCATAACTCAACCAAGACAATGAGGTTCCAATTTGTTCACTCACAACTGAATGGTGACCTATTTCAACGCCATTCATTTGGGGACACACCAAGGGATTCGTGAGCTGGAAATTAAAATTGGGGAGGAGAGACAATCTCTCTCATACTCAGAATTATTGGAGGACATGTAAAAATGGGTTCCATACCCTAGTAATATGAGGGGAATGTGCACACAATGCTTGAATTTAGTGGCGCTACACTGGCATATGAAAACACTTCTCGGGTTGGTGTCAAGAGACAAGCAGGTTGAAAAATACAATATTTTCGCCTCCATTGAAGACGTGAAAAGAATGTTGAGGAACCTGAGGTTTGTGTGGACAATATAGCTACCTGCTTGATGCATGTGAAAAGCTACATTCCTTGTGATTCCGAGGGAGGGGAGAAATTATATCCTCCAAGGATCTAGAAAAATGGATATTACCAACATCTCTTCCTTAGAGAATGATTAGCATGGGAAAAAGATGGTGGGTTATTTATGGATCTTCTTGACTGGTTGTGTTGACTTTTGTGGCAATTCCTTTATTCACAGATAATGGTTACTTAAATGGTTTGTAGCTGTGGGTTTCACAGTTTTGGTCATGATCTCAATTCTCAGAGAAGGAGGCCTATTTTTGTCTCCAAGGTGATAAATGGACGGAGTGCAATGAATGGTGTGAAGCTTTGGGTAAAGAAGGGCATCTCTTGTTGCTCAATTTCAACCCATGTCATGAGTGGATTGTGGATACTTCTAGATCAATGAGCATATCTCCTTTGTTTTTTTGGTCACGACGATGTTAAGCCTAAATACGTTGCTCTTGGCCTTTCCTTAGGCCTTTTATGTATTTAACCAATGTAAAAATGTTTTCCTTGTTTATGTTGGGAACAAGAAGTGCAAGTCTAGTTTTAGGTGTTTAGTTTTAGTGGATATTTGGTGGCATAGTTCAAGATTCTTTTCCTAGCCACCTAGATGTCTATGATGTTATTCGAATTTCTGAAGTAATATAAGCATCTTAACTTACCATTTTTTTATGTTAAAATAAATTTAATATAATTATAAATTTATTTTTCTTAAATAGTATATATATATATATATATATATATATATATATATATATATATATATAT